>JAEMPF020003674.1:12500-14170 GCA_022496165.2 Catalaphyllia jardinei
GTGATCTGGCCATAATCTAGGGCTGGGGTGTCTGTATTTGTTTAACACTATCCTAAAAATAGTAGTCAACAGGGAAAATAAAATACTATTAACACACAGGACAGTGTGCAAAAGGAATGAAAGTTAAGTGATTAGTTATCATGTTAAACTAGGATTAACTTAGACAAAGCGAGTTACTGGATCAAGAAAGACATGAAGGTTTATGTGCCTCTTCAGGGCTGTCATTAACAGCTGTAACTCGTAGCACCTGTTACGGCAAACTCCCTCTTTGGAAATATCATCCTAAATAAATAAAACTTGTATCTAATCCGTATGATTACTAGATGCCCAGCTGTCTTTCAAGAAAACATATATGTATATAATATAAGTGCACCGACATGGGCAAACGGGGAGAGGATATCTAAGGCCAAACCTATTGGAGGAAAGAACCAAACTATACTTGAATTCCTAGAGAGGTGCATTTTGTGGGGGTACTCACTCAACCAAATACTTATTGACCAGTTTACTAGTACTCTCAATCATGTATTCATCTCATATTTCACTAATGTGGTGAGCTTATGGTTAGTGCGTTTGACTCCTGAGGAAGCTGAATGTTGTGCCGCGTAGCACTATGAACACAAATTATGTAACAGAGAATTAACTCTGAAGTGTAAATTTTAGTGGTAATTTAACCCATGAATAACCCAATGGGCGTTAGCCCTAGTATAGGGAAGCAGGGAACCACACGAGGTAAAGAAAAAATCTTTTGACCTCGGTGGGAATCGAACCCACGACCTCCGGGTTTAATCTACCGTTACTCTGCCGACTGAGCTACGAGGTCGGACAGAGAAAGTCGGGGTCGATTTAGGTGGTGAATCGCGACGAAGAGAAAGTAAGGGTACATATGAATGTTGTGCCGCGTAGCACTATGAACACAAATAATGTAACAGAGAATTAACTCTGAAGTGTAAATTTTAGTGCTATTTTAACCCATGAATAACCCACTGGGCGTTAGCCCTAGGAAAGGGAATCAGGGAACCAAGTGGGTTATTCATGGGTTAAATTAGCACTAAAATTTACACTTCAGAGTTAATTCTCTGTTACATCATTCCTGAGCAAGCTGTCTGGGTTCGAGCCCTGGCCGGGGACATTGTGTTGTACTCTTGGGCAAGACATTTCACTTTATCTTTATTTACCAAGAACAAATACACTTATGAAACTACCCTCAGCTTTTTGCCTGAAAGGCATTTTTTGGACATTTTGGAGATTTTCAGGCTGGATGAGGGCCAAATTGGCTCCAATGTACTCAAAAAGGCATTTGCAACCTGACATGCTATTCTTTCCATTAGCGTTGTTTTACGACTTTTGTGCGGGCATGTTTTGAGATGACGAGAAAGTGACCAATGTCTTTAGGCTTTTTGTTTGTTTGGTTTTTTTTGCTTTTTTTCTATTTATCTTTTAGCTGCAGTGACTGACATTCTACTGGGCTTGCTTCCCATTCAAAAACTTCAGAGAAAGCATCATCTAGACTGGCAATATCTGCCATTGAGTAGCCCCGTGTTGTGGAAGGAAATTTTGCTCAAAGTTTTTCACTCAAATTTCCGAGGGTCCATTGAGCCGATCACTCTAATCTGGCAGGGCCATAGCCGGAGCAATATTGACCGAGGCAAAGTCCATGAAAAAATGATGAC
>JAEMPF020003675.1:0-14167 GCA_022496165.2 Catalaphyllia jardinei
TTTGCGAAGCGTGCAACCACTATGTCACCTCAAAGTCTAATCGAATTAATTTGCGGTTTAACTCGCCGCCAGAAGTCTTAACTTTAAAGAAAATCTCCGCTAAAAATTCCCGGTTTTAACAATTGCCATTAATGCGAAATATTAAAATGCCCCTGAATACATTAAGAAATGATAGGTCTAAACATTTTTCTGGACGTGCCGCTAGATTGGCTTCTTGTTTGCCAGTTTATTCTGACCTTGGAAAACAAGAGTAAAGTTAAGATGGAACGAATAATTTTTTTTTCGTGAAAATCGTGAATCGGTAATTTAAAAGAAAAAATATTTTTTGGTGGCGCCAGTTGCGAAGCCTTGACGGCGGTTCTGAGAAAATCTTTGTAATTGTCGGTGTTCATTCACAACATACTGCAGGCTACAAAAACCACCACTAATTTTAGAACGCTTGGGTTCTTCCCCTGCAAGTCCTGGCAAGTTCTTGTTTACCTCAGCAAATACTAAATTTTCCTTCAAATCTCTTCACTCATTTCGATGAGCCCAAGAACTCAGTTGAATTGCCTAATCCCACAAGAAATATTCGCAAATGTTAAAATAAATTAATGACCAATAATTCTGGTGAAATAAACTTGCAAAGTAAGCAAGATATTATTTGTCACGTAGCGAAAGTGAAACCTACAACGTCAGCGCAATATGTGGCTGACGCAATACCTTTTTCAGCATATGTAATATTCCCTTCGAACCCAACGCTTCGATAAAGCAGGAAAAATGTATTTCACAGACAGTGAAGAAAAAGTAATCACCTTCTTGTTTCTTGTCTGCAAGCAGTCCTTGTTGATTCACTGATGACTATAGACACGCAATCAACTGATCAATCTGTAGCACAACTGACAACGACTACACATGATCTGTTTACCCCTTGTCGCCGATTGCACCATAAACCCTAGCTGTTGCGAAATCTTCGATGACGTAATGGTCTTAATCTGGAACTTTTTCTAGGATATGTCTGAGCATGAACGATACGAACAATTTTATAGCAAAGCTATAGACAACAGCTTTCTCTCGTAAAAGTTACGAATAAATTTACTCGGTTTTCTTTATGATTAAGGAGCTAGCAAAATAGTCACGCGAGTCACGTAATTCAAGAGTCACGCTGTAAACGGCTATTTTTAGTACGGTGGTTATTGCCCTACCAATGACGTAATCCTTGCACGTTCTGACACGTTCGTTTGCTTCGAATCGAGCGCTTCGATAAAAACAAAAGAAAATATATTTCAGACACAATAAAGAAAACAATATGTGTAACATTTTCGTGTATTAATGTTTCACCCAAACTTTTGGCGAATAAACATTGCAGGTTGCGTGATTTAAAGTCTTGACCAAGATTTGGCCGAGCGGAGTCCGGGTCTGGTCACCGACAAAACTAAAAAAAATAAACCGCTAGCAGAGCTAGAACCGCGCACGCCTACGGCCGCGCGGTTAATAAACAAATGATAGAGCAGATGGCCATTGCTAGAGCTTTGCCTGGATTTAACGACCTTGGACCTTCGGTGACCCCAATTTTTCTTTCGATGGATCATTTTCTCTACTGATTTTCTACGTTTAGGGGAAAAATGAAGAAAATCTATCGACTAGAAGTTTGAATTTTTGGCAAAATGCACCTTCGAATTCCGTTCTTCACTTCTTGCTTGCTCTTCGTGCATCTGTGCCGAGGTTTCAAATGCCTCTTAAAGGGTTAAATTCTGTGAAAACGTTAGTAACATTTGGAATTATTTACGTAACAGACCCACTTCTACAAAATATGACTAAGGTTGTTTGCCTCTGTCAGGGGCACCCAACGAGAAACTTCGAAGAAATATCTGTTCGGGAGAGTCTACTCGCTCTAAGACATTCGGATAATGTATTGACGAAAAGCTACTGACTACTAAAAGATTCGCAAACACGGATTTCCAGGGGGAAATGGTCCCTTAGATTTTCGCAAGGGATATTTTTGCAGGTTTGGCTCTTAAAAAGGTCGCGTAGCATTTTCGGGTTAGCAAATAGTTCGCAGAGACGTTCTTCGAAGGTACCGTGCAGCTAGAAATTTCTAAAATGAAGATTTCATTCCCTAAAATTTTCGGGCACTTCTATTTTCAGCTAAGAAATCCGAACAGATCAAATTTTTCTAGCTGATCAAAACAACTCTTTAAACAGTCTTTAAGCATTGCAAGGAGCCTAGAAATATCCCTCAAAGGTTTTTTTGCTTGATTTGCTCGTTGGGTGCCCCTGCTCTGTTGACTCACCTTCGATATTTTTAACCATAAAACCCAGTGGACTGTGATCAATTATATGGGACGACTTTTCGAAATCAGTATACTTTACCACACGCTTTATCTCTGAAACGAACACGGTGACCCCCAATTTTTTTCCATTTCTGGCACAAGTAACTCATTATTTGCCTGCAGTAAAAATTTAAAAAAATTCTTTTGACTGGAAAATTTTCTGCTTTAATGAGGGCGCTGGAGAGTGTGGAGTGGTTCGTTTTACGTCCCAGTTTTATGTTTAAGACAAGTCAAAATCGATTCCAATTAGAATAGGCGGACAAACAGCTTGGGAAGCAGTCAGGAACGACTTCATAGAGAACAAAGAGAAGATTGCTTCTAAAGGTTATGAATTGCACGGTAGGTGTGCTGTCCTGTTTTGTTAACCATAGTTTGATAAATAACCACAGCAATCATTGTTAAACTTAAAGTCAAATTGGCAGAGCAAGAGTCTTTCATTTGCAAAATCACGGCCACATAACAGCTGAGAATGATTTTCCAGCTGTGTAAATGTCATGTTGATATAAACTGATATGAACTTGAAACGAAAAATTGGGCCGACGTTTTTCAAATTTACCCAAATGCAATCCACATTTTACTCCTCTCCAGTTTTGTCCATCAATGTTCCCTCTTGGCTTTCCTGTGTTTTGTTTGAGATCTACTATAGTTCTTAGCCGTTATCATGATATTTTAGTTAATTCTATGCCCATTTGAAATGGACAAGGGAGCAGTAAGACTATGTGATGGCCGCTTGGAACTTGCTGAAGAAACGTTCTGCAAGATTCTTAAAGACTGCCGAGGAGAACGTGACATGGAATCTGATGAAATTGGAGAAAATCACGAAATCCCTTCCTATTCAGAAGAGGACGGAGACTTAACAGGTCTAACGACCATTTGGAGCAGAAGGAAACCAGTGCACCCACCTAGGTACATGGAAGACTTCTTTTAGACTTCCCGAGCAATAAATACATATTACACGACTAAGTTAGTTCAGAGGGCCGATAACTAAAATCACCTAATCAGATTGCTCCGTTGCCGGTCCAATATTCTCTAAAGTATTGGACCGGGCACTGTCCCGAATGATCCCGCACGAAGATTTTCTCGTAGTTTTGCTTCTTTTCTTTTTCTAAAAGTATTTACTCTACATAAAATGTTATTTTTGCTTTCTTCCAACTTTGTTTTTCTTCTTTTTGAAAACATCAGACTTGAGTAAACGTTCAGTTTGCTCTACATAAAAATTGCGCGTTTATGATGTCTTTGCAGTCTATCATTTAGGCTTTTCTTCTAAACAATTTCAGTCGTGTAATAAATCTCTTATTAACTAAGCTTGCTCAGGACCGTACTGGGAGAATATCGGCCCTTGGTCTTTTTTGTACGGACCTCGCGCCGATATTCTCCCACTACGGCCCTCGCGCTTGGTTAATAAGATCTATATAACTGAAATCCACCTGGGACGTTTGGCTGTAATTCCGTCATATCCTACTTCCATGATTTAATTATCTGATCCCAATAAACGCCGAACTGGTTACCAGAAATGCGTATACTTCATCAGAGCACGAGACAATTTAGAATGGATTTCAGAAACAAATCTGACGAGCCGATGAAAATGGACTGAAATGGTGAAACTCAAAGAAGATAAACAAGTAGGTCAAAACTATATTGAATTGAAACATATGGCAGTGGTAATCTTGTTAAATTATTTAAAAACAAAGGAATGCTTAATAATTGTGAAGCTAAAGGACTAGGATGTGTTTTGACTCTCCCAATTTACAGGGGACGGGAGCAGCACAGAAACGGGCGGGAGACGGGAGATAAAGGTACGGGAAGCGGGAGAGTAGGGTACGGGAGACGGGAGGTTCTGACCCCCCTGTCCCCACTAGCAGGGATCCAAATGTAAATGTTTTGCGGCGTTTTCGTTGAGGACAAAAAGCTTGACTCTAATTTGCATATATGGCGACTGTAACGCGATACTTCTGTTTACATCTCGGAAAAAATCTCGACTTCTGTTCTGCTTTCGAGATACGTTTGCTGGTATATCAAGACATAGTTAATAGCTGTTTACTCCAAACTGAGGAACTAAAAAATAGAAACGTGTTGGTTACGTAACTCATGCGTAGTAGTATATATTTATTGGAATTATCCGGATTACTGCCTTCCCCTGCCTTCCCTGCCTTCCTCCATACCAGGTGCCTTCCTGCATACTAATTTTTGACTTCCTGCATACTAATTCGGTATAGGTTTACTAATAAGCGTCGCTCTAGTACAATGAAAACAATAAGGTTGCCTAAACTTGCCCGCTAATAGTAAACCCTGGTTGAAAAACTCTTTTATCTGTTCAGAATAAAAGCGCAAATTTTAACGAAAGCCTCATTCCTTTATTCAACTTGAACTCGCTGGAAATTTGAAAACTTTGTTCGATTTCGAAACGATTATCGTGAAGATGGCTTTTTTCACCAACGTTTGCGAATTTCAAACTGCTTTGAACTCTTGTTTAACTGCCCGTGATTGGGAAACATTGACAAGCGCAAATTTTTGAACGCTTAAAAATCTCTGAAGTTCTCTAGCTTTCTTTGAAAACGTTCTCCGATTTTCGAAGCCGGGCTCTTTTAACCCTGTTTGGCTCATGAAAATATCTATTATGTTTTTATCTGCACTCTCAGCTTTGCTAAGAAGAGAGAGAATTAATTCTTAGCTGCTCTTGTTTTCCGCTCCGTTAGTGACTACTTTCAGCCCTAGATTTGCATACAAACTCCAACGGAAAACTGAGCCCATGGGACAGCTCTACGATTGAAATTACAACAATAGAAGTTCGGAGCGCTAATTAATTGTCAACACGCGACAATAAATATTTTCGAACAACACGTTTGTTGAATATTACTTTTATTAGCGAAATGGTTCAAATACAAAGAGATTTGAAATGAATTTAAAAAAAATACATTTATTGATAACGAAAGCTCCACAACGAAGTGTTTAACACAAAGTAAATCAGGAAATTAGAATGCAATGAACAATAAAACTGAAGTCCCCTAAACAAAGAAATAAACTCCAATAGAACAACACACTAGATATCGGTTTGAAATACTTTTTTTTATTGAGAACAAAACACAGTAGGTCTAGTCTTCATCTTGTGGAATGGGTTGCTTCACAAACAATCGATTAAGCAAGAATTTCCGCTTATCGATGGCTAGTTCTGTCGATTCTAACCAATCAAATCCATCTGTATCTTTGAGATCTTTTTGAGTTTCCATCACTTTTTGAAAGGTGTAATCTTTCTTCATCGCTCGCATCCACTGCAGATACTCTAACAGTACTTTTCTCAATTCTTTTCTGTAGAGAGGAAGGAGAACGTTCTGCGTTTTAAGGTGAGCTACATTTTCCGAATCTCCGTTTCTTTTGTACTCGTCGACCAACGCATTGAGCTGAACCTCGTGGCGTTCCTGAGCTTCATCTAATATGCGCGACCAAGGGTTTAAGTGCTCTGTCACTTCTTGGGAAGAATCCGTTTCTTGGCTAGATTGGGAAGAATCCGTTTCTTGGCTAGATTGAGAGTCTTCACTGTCTTCGTAATACCCATTACCTCGTTGAAGAAGGCAGTAATTATAACCGTCGCTCCAAGACATTTTAGGTTTGAACAGCACGAGCTTTGACAGCAAACTGAATGGCAAGTGGAGCGCTGCCTATAAAACAAGCACCGAAAATGTGAAGCTTATGGGACGCGGTTTAGTGTGACAAGCTACTGCTACTATACTGCAGGCGGGGTTACTAAGCTCTCTTCTCTGTGTTAGTAGTATAGTAGTTGGGGTTACGAGCGCAGTTTTGATATTTTTTCTGTTTTTGATTTTGCGCTCGTAACCCCAACCACTTATTTTTGATTTTTCTATACCACTAAATCTTTAATTTTTATTGTTCATTTTTTTCAATTAAATTTTAAAGACTGAAATTTTATTATTTTTCCAACAATTGAACACTGAAATTTTTCTAAATACTGGAAAAACTAAATAATAAAAACTAAAGAAATAAATATTGAAATCCAATTTTTATCCAGACCAAAACCCGGGACATCAGTCTGGAACAAAAACCTTAAGACCAACTTTTTCTTTAACCTTTGACTTGGTATTTTTTTACTATACCCCCTAACTCAGATATTAAAAACAACATTAATTTTTAATTACATGAAAACTCAAAAATTTGAATATGAATAAGACAGCTGCTCAATGTTATTATAAGACCATAGTCACATGATTTGTCTCAACCAATCACAATCATACAACACTTTGCTTATGAATTTTTTACTAAATTTTTATTTTTTAAAATAATTTTGAAAGTTATCTACAATCAGCAATCAAGATGCCTAAATCAGTCACTTATTATGAAAAGCTTTTGAGTTCTTCAGAAGAGAGTATTAACCAAAGCTGTGACAAGTTGATGACTCTTACTAAAGGTCAAGATATCAAATATGAAGTTAATCTAAAAAGTTTTATTGATAACATCCCATCATTGGATCTGGAACCAGCTCTCGAGAAGCTTCAAGAAGGAATTGAAGTCTTCATGGAAATCGAGAAGTTGCTTGGCATTGAGAGAAAAAGACGGCATTATGTTCAAGAGATGAAAAAAGCTTATATAGGAAAAGAAAGAAAGGAAGATTTGAAGAAAAAGGTTCGTTTTGGTGGATTCAGGAGGAAATCAAGACTGCGAATTCCAAAGTCTAAAGTGCTTGAGTTAGATGAAGCTACCTCTTCTCAATTTGCACAAGCACTATTTGCAGAAGCACCATCTGCACAAGCCTCAAGTGATAACAAAGAAGCTGAAGTTGATGATGAAGATATGAAAGAAGTTGATGATTGAACATTTTTAAGACATTCACAAACATTTTTGACTTTAGTAGATTTAGAACTAAGTTTTTTCACTTTGAATTAAATTGCACTGAAAACATAAAAATGTAATCTCATATAATAATATAAGATGGCTTGTAATTCTGTAATCCATGATGAATTAAAGAATATGAGTGAACCAATATGCCCATTTTGTGATAGTCTGTTATTGGAAGTAAATAAAGCGGTTGAGCAATGCTGTAGTGAACAAGATTTGAAAACTGTAAATGGTATGAATACCTGTATAAATTGTGGTTTAGTTCATGGTTATGATTTTGTAACAGAGAACTTCAACTTTTATGACAAAATGTATTTGATACAACAAAAACCAATATATCATCGAAAATACCATATTGAGAATGTGATAAATAGTATATATTTTAAGACTAATATTCAATTGACTTTTCAACAAATAGAGAAGATCCATAAAGTATTCATTGAGATTGATAGTGTTCTTCATAAGGTTAATGATGAGCGTAAACGGATGATTAGTATTAAATTTATTATAAAGCAATTATTCGAGATGCTCGGGCTTCCTAACAAAGATATCAATGTAACGAAGTCCAAGAGGACATTGAAATATTATAAACAATATTGGGAAAAGGTTCTGTCGTTGAAAGGTGATAGAATCCAGTTGATAATTAACAAGTGAATTTTTCATCGTATTTACTAAGATACTTATCAATAATAGGACTGTTGTCTGTCACATAATCATCAATGTTCTTCATTGTATTATGAAGACATGAATTGTAATTTCCACTTCTCATCATATCCCTTATCTCATTCAAAAGATGTTGATAGCTTTGGTAAGCATAAATACAATTTTGGATCTTGAGATCAAGGTTTTTATGTGACATCCAACCCTGAATCAAAAGTGCTGCTGTACTGATTGCAATCAAACTGATGCCACCAGTTGCTATGCTGCTTGCTAAACCTCCAGATGCAAATATGATGGACAATGAGTTGCCTAATAATTTCCATTCTTTGAAACGTTTCAATGCTTGTTTGTGAGCCCAACACTTTTTATGATATGCGCGATAGTAAGATTTTAATTCATTTACCTGTTCTTCTGTTAGTTCATCTGAAATGTGATTCCAGTTGAATATGCTTTTCAATGGTCCTTTATTGTGAATTGTACCGTTCAAAGTGTAAATACTTTTTCGTGACTTTTTCATATATATTAGTTTATATATTTATATTCATGGATGTAAATATTGGATGTAAAATGTGCTGTGTCCTACTCCACGAAGACGATTTGAATTTGATCTAAAAGAAAATTGAATATAATCACCAATTTCGAATTCAAGGACAATGTTTATAATGAATGATGTCCAATTTGATTGAGAGTCGAAAGATGAAATGAATACTGGCGTGGTTTGTTTATTGGTTCTGAATGTGTCACCATTTCCTTTATAATAATCAGTGTATATAATGTGATAATAACCACTAAGTTTTATTTCTATTGCTTCATTTATTGTTGATACTATAGGGTATTTATTGAAAAGATTGAATTTAACATTTTTTGTGTTGTTGTGATTCAAATTATATGTGTAATAATAATATGTTTTTTCTATTATGAATCTATCAAATTGTGATTTTGTAATAACATCACTGTCTTCAGTACCATCAGCGACTCCTGTTATTTTATTATTCTTCATATCGATTGATGCTTCATATTTGATGGAATCATTGTTATAATAATAAAGACGATCCCAAAGATTGACTTGAACATCATTAACTGTACCAGCAACACCATAAACAACAACATAAATAGTAGTTTGGGGATCAGTTTTACTTTTTAATCTTATATCAATATCTAAATCATCAAAACTGGGAAAGATGATGTTTTTGGAAAAATGGATGATGCTTCTTGTACTTATTCCATTTATTTTTGAATTTATTTTAATCACTGATAGAGTTCCACTTGATGCATTTATCTCATCAATTGTAATACCATCTTCAACATACATTTCATAAACCATTGTGTAAGAACCTTTTGGTAAATATACTAAATCAATTGATAGTCTGGTACTATAATAACCTATACTTGAATCATAATCAATTTTGAATTCATAAGCTTTTTTATTCACTGAATGAAAATCTTTATTCTGAACTCCAATTTTATGAATGTCATCATCATCTTCTTTGAACTCATCATTGTCCATCACTCTTTTGAATACATTTTCTTTTTCAATGGACTCAATTGAATTCTCTTTTGATTCTTTAATTTTCTTATCAATTATACCGTTTATTACTGTATTATTATCAACAATTGCATTAGCGACAAATTTTACATTAGCAGCATATGTGGCTTGGTGATCTTCTGCTTCTTTCAAATTAATTATATTTTGATTTCCCATATCTAAATTTCCAGTCATTGCTTCACTTCCATCTTTTAATAAATAATCTATCTCAGAAATGAAACGGACTAAATAGTCTCGTGTACTTTTTAAAAGTTCAAAATTAATAGCTTTATGCTTTATTTGATCATAATTTGGATTTTCTCCATCATCTTCAACAATTGTTTTAACATTATCAATGAAATGTCCACCAGCATTAAAATCTGCATTCATTGCTACTGTGCCATCAACATTAATAAATTTGTCTGTATTTGCAGCATGTGGTATTTTAGCAATTTGAGAATCAACAAATGCTTTGCTGACTAAGCTGTTATCATCAAAAAGTCCATCAGAATATGGTTCACAATTTTTTATTATATTTTGTTTGAGATCAAAATATTCTCTACCATCTGTATCAATTAATTTTAAAAAATTTGAGTTCAAATATCCTTTATTAACAACACTTCTCAAATCTTTTATTATAACACTATATTCATCATCTGGTTGATGATCAGAGACATTGTTAACATTGAGAATATAATTGTTTTCCATATTTAGATCTCCAAACATTGGTCTGCTTCCATCTCTGGGAAGTAATGGTGTAGTATCTATATGGACTTTTGCTATTTCAATGTCAACGTACTTCTTATTAGCAGCATTATCGTATGCTACAGGATCACCTAAACCATCAATAAGATTGCCATTGAGATTTAAATTCTCAAAATAGAGAATTATATGATTATCAACAACATCACGGACATTAAAAATAGTATGGTCGAAAATTGTTGAGTATTTACCCTTCACCACTCTTGAATAAAACAGAAATTTAATGTTTTTATTGTATTGAGAACCATAATATCTAAGTTGAAATCTTATCCCATCATCTACTCCAGCTCTTCCATCAGCTGTGAATTGAATGATTGATTTGGTGTATTTACCATCAATTTTATCACTGTCAAATGTTTTCATGACGAAATGACTGTCAACATAGACATTGAAAATTATTGTATCATCAACAAGAAAACCACCAGCATCACCAATAACAAATATTTCAAAAACAGAGGTATAAGTACCACTCTCTAATTGATTACCATTCATTTTTATACTAGACCATGCTTCTCCACCAAAACCAGTATCATAACCTTCTTTCTCAATTATATATGCATCATTATGCGCTTTATGATTTTGAAAAAAATGGTCTTGTGATGTATTCGGTGGTTGTTTTACAGTTAATTGACTCTTATCACCAAAGTCTTTATAAAATCGAAAACTTGGTTGTAAATGATAACTATTTTGACTGACTTTAGTATGTTCTTTCAACACTTTCAAACTGACTGCATCACCATCATTAATTGAGTCAGCTACATCAGTCAATCGTTTTCCATCAATATCATAATCACCATTATCAGTTAACTTGAATCCAACACCAGGAGGTCCTTGTGGTCCTGGTGGTCCTCGTTCAGAAGTTTTGATCTGATTAATATGATCGTTTCGTGAATAGTCATTAAATATTCCCATATACTAATAAATTATATATTTCCATAAAAGTTTCTCTTCACTTTTTTCATTGGTTTGTCTACATAGCAGAAAGAGTATGGTTTATCAGCTGCTTTGATGTACTTTTCTTTATCAATTCCTAATTCTTGAGATATCAGATTCCTTTCTCTTGAGGATGGAAAATCGTACAAACAAAAATGACTACAATTCAATCTGATCGCTTTAGGACATCCGTAAAAGGATTGTGTGAGATATATCACAGAGCAGTTTTTATGTCGTCCTTGAATGAAATAGTCTATCAGAGGTTTCTGCACTTTTTCACACACATAATCATCAAATATAACAACTCTCTGCATATCGGTGTCTTGTAGCTGGTCAACAGGTATGATTTCATCATTGCTCGCTACCAAAACCGGGTAACCAACATGTTCACTTATTCCACTCAGCTTATCAATTAAATTTAAATACTTATCCTGATCCAGATTTTTGGCATACAAATGGATCTGATCATAATAAATCAGTGGATGTTGTAAAATATGACTCAATAGATTCGTTTTGCCTGATCCAGAGTTACCCGCTATGAGCATCCTAAATGTGTTTTTTGGCATGTATCTGTATAATTGTTTGAAATCATTATTTGATTTATAACCACTGTCGTAGTTTGGTATGTCCATGTATATTATTATATTACATAAGTTGAGATAAGTTGAGATAAGTTATTTAATCTAATATACTTATATATGGATATTGAACAAATTCAAAAGCTTGTCAACAATAAAATTGAAGCTGGCAATAAGGTAAAAGAAGTCCGAAAAGTTATCAAGGCTTATCAAACACAAAAAGAAGATCAACAACGGGGTTTGATGGAAACAATTGAACCTTATACTCAGTATAAAACAAAAATCAGAGAAGAAACCAAGAAAGAAGACGACAGAAAACAAGAGGAATTCATGGAAAAGTTACAAAAAAATCAAGAAGAACTGATTAAAGCCATTGAATCTAAGCCTAAAAAGGCTCTCACATGGGAAGGTAAAGAAATATCAGCCTTAGATTGGGATCATTCTGATATTGAGTATAAAGATGAAAGTGAAGGTGAAGAGGTCAAACCAAGTACAAGTGAAAAGAAACCTCAAATTGTAAATTTGGATAAGGGTATAGAAGGCGATTATAAAATTTTATTGGAAGAAAAAGGATTACCTTTACCGTCTAAAATCCTGGAAGAAGGTTTAGATACAAAACCATTAATAATGAAAGTGAATAACAAAATAAAACGAAATCAAGAATACCTTCTATCACATTCAACAAAAAAGGGTGAGCCTCTTAAAAGCTTAAAACCATTACAAATAACAACATTTAAAAGACATGAACAAGAAACACCAATCCTTAAAGATTATTTGATGAGATTAAACCATATCAAATCAGCCCCAAAATATATGGGTGAAGGAATTTATACACTGAAAAAGAGAAACGCTTATAAGATATCACAAAATGGGCAGTATGGTGGTCTGGTTATCAATCTTCCAAAACTGCATGGGCATCTGAAAGTTGTGGCTCACAAGGACGGTAAGAAAGTATATGACAAACAAGCTGACTTTGACACACTTGATCTACTTACAAAACGATTCAACAACAAAAAGAAATACTCTGAACTAGCAAGATCTGTGTTCAATGACCTCAATAGACTGAGTGAAATACCAATACATAGAACATCCAAGAAGTATTCAAAACTTGGAAGTGGTGTAGTCTATTATAACAATCCACAAGATTTACTTTCACGTTTAGAGCTCCTTGGGGGGTCTATGTCTGCTGGAAACAATAGCAGAGCTGTAAAAGAGGAATTTGTGAAGATAGTTCATAAACTGAATAAATTGAATGTGATAGATAACAAACAAATGAATGATCTGATGAAAGAATATCTAATATAATAATATATGAGTGAATTCTTACTACGTTTTTCATCAAAAAACAGACAAAAGTCAGGTGTTAGTTTGAGTCATGATTTCACAACCAGATTCAACGAACCTATTAAACTATCTCATCATTTGAAGCATGAACTAGCTGTTAGAATGATATCAATGACCTACAGCTGGTACAACATCAGACAATCATATGGTAATAATAAAATAAAATACAGTCATAATGGTGGCACAGATTGGGAAACAATCACATTTATTGATGGTATGTACAGTTATGATGACATTGATGAATACATTAAAAAGTACATGAAGGATAAAGGGCATGTTATAAAGGATGGTGATGAAGAAAAGTATGGCATCAATCTTTATTTTATCTTATCCACTTATCGAGTTTTGGTTGAATTAGAAAATAATTTTCAATTAGATCTCACAAACTTAGATTTCAGAAAACTGATTGGCTTCGATTCAAAAAAGATTGAACAAACAGAGTATGGAACATACCTCCCCGATATCACAAGAGGGGTAGATGAGGTACATATCAACTGTGATAAGGTAACAGATAGCATAACTGATGGTCAATCTTCAAACACAGTGGCTGTTATTCCCGTTGAAAATCTTGTCAGATCCCTTCCATTTACTTACAAACCTCGTTTTCTTGCATTTAGTCCAGTATCAAGTCATTTAATATCTTCAATGCGGTTTTATGTTACTGATTCATCTGGGACTCCAATTGATTTGAATGGGATAGATTGGTATATTGAACTGTTTCTACGATCGAGGGAGATTTAGTATAATATAATAATATATGAGATACAGTGAGTTCAAACGGTGGTATGATCTAGATCTGGATCAATATGTGATGAAACATGTGTATGATGAAACTATACACGGTGAAGGTCTGAGCGATGTTTTCAAAGCAGTTGGAAAGAAACTATTTAGAAAAACAGCAACAAAGGCGGCTACAACAACTGGTGAATATGCTGGTAAGAAGGCTGGTGATAAGATAGTTGAGCTTTTGGGTAAGAATAGAACAACAGTCCCACCAGTCATGATGGAACCGACTGAATATGTATCAGCATCAGAACCGAGAAAATTAACTACTGATGAGATAAATGACAGAGTGAATATGATACTTTCAGGTGGAAAGCTGAGAAGAAGAAAATTTATCTAATCTATTAATATATGACGAATTATCGAAATCCAAAATACGTAGAGAGGTATGAAGACGTTGTTTTTGAACTTGATACAGCATT
>JAEMPF020003676.1:0-14161 GCA_022496165.2 Catalaphyllia jardinei
ACAAGTAGCAAACAAGTAGCAAACAAGTAGCAAACAAGTAGCAAACAAGTAGCTACTTTTCAGGCATGGAAAGAAGGAGTTCAGATAATGTAGGCTAATGTAGACCAGTTGGCTATTTCAGGGGCATAGATGGGGGGGGGGGGGAGTCTTGGGGTGCCTGTGATCCCCCTTTTTTCAAAAACAACATGACAATGTGGTGAGAACCCTTTCTTTGACACAGCGCGACCCCCCTCTCCCTTGAAAAATTCTGGCTATGTCCCTGTATTTAGAAGCATGACCAAGGAGATTTATTAGCGTTTACTGAGAAACAATTTTAGCTCAGTGGTCAGAACCAGTGAACTCTGGGTTTCAAGTCTAGTGTATCACTTGGCTACGCTGCCTCCATACTTAAATATAATATCAGCCCTAATTGCTTAAAATTGATTGACTGCAGTGAATTCATTGCAAGTACTTTGACAGGTTTGTAGACCATATTGTCACATTCCACCCTCACTGTGTATACAAATGTAATAAAGTGCTCCCAATATAAAATTAACTATGTCAATAATTTATTGTCTTAGATTGTTGACCCTCAATATGGAATGTTCACATGGCCAGCAGCCCCTGTTCTTGCACAGTTCATTTGGCATAACAGAAAACACATAAAAGGAAAGCAAGTCATTGAGGTCTGTGCTAATGATAATGACTTTCTCTTCACTGCCTCAGTAATAGTCAAAGACAGAGTGTCATTCACATGCTTCATTGTGTAAGAAGTATAATGTTGTTGTCACATGTGTGAGCTTTAAGGGAAGAGGAAGGGAGTGGGGAAAAGAGTTATCCCCAAGTTGAGCCTAAACAGGGAGTATTTAATATTTAGAAGTTAGCCCTGACCAATCCATTTCTTTTTCAGCTCTGCCCTCCCCACTTCCCTCCCAATTCTCTGTATATGTGAAACTGGTGATAGCTTAACTCTGACTACTAAAGACTTATCGTAATACAATATACCATGCATTTTAGATATTTAATTTTTCTCATCTGACTTTGACTTAATTGCATCCAAAGGGAGAAAATTGGAGTGTTTAGCAAGTTTATGGCACTGATTAGTGAAGCTGTACCCTGCAAGCAATGGTTTCTCCTACACCAGAGGACAGAGAAACGACTCTTGTTCAACACACGAGAAACCACCTGCTCACAGGGCAGTGGAGCTGTCTTTGTTTTGCCAATTTTTGAGGTCTGGAAGTAGCAGTATCCTGCAAAATTGACCATCTCCCAGATTTGGCTTCACGATGACAATTTAATTGTCTTGTAGATTGGTGCTGGAACAGCCCTTCCTGGATTGGTTGCTTCGCTGTGTGGGGCACATGTTACTCTTACAGATAAGGAGGAATATCCTGAGTGCCTGGACAATTGTAGGCAAAGCTGCCAGGCAAATGGTCATGACTTTGTCAAAGTTGTGGGAATCACTTGGGGACAGTTCACACCAAATCTGTTCAAACTTGTTAAGGCTGACATAATTCTTGGTTCAGATTGTTTCTATGACACCAAAGGTAATTTCTCCACAAGTTTGTACATGACCAGAAATGGTATGTAATGAGAAATTCAGCTAGCTCTTCCCATCCACTTACTTGCTCAAATTTCTAAATATGGCAAAAAGAATCTTCCTAGAGATCATCACTGGAATATCTAACTATTCTCCTTGCAGAATTGGGAAATAAAGATTAATACAGGGCGTCTAAGAGTGCAATTTCAACTGACATTTTGATCAGAGAATCATCTGACCAGTTCATGCAATGCATTTAGAGATCTAGTTAAGAATTTTTTCAGTATCATAGACCCAATGTGTGTAGAGAGGTACACAATACATCACTTAGCATGATATACCTACAATTCATGCAGACAGTAGATAATCTTGTCAGGTGATTGAATTTTTTCTGGACATGCCTCGAAATTCTTTTAAGCGCATGTATTTGTCTTTTAAAGGTTAGTATTATTTCTCCTGTTAAATTTCATGCTCATAGTTCATACTGGATTCCCCATCACACAGTAATAGGCCATTTGCAAGTTACCTTGTGCATCTGATTCAGAACAAGTCCTGAAGCAAAAACTTTCACATGGCCATAACTTAGATTTGCACGAAAGACTTGTTATGACACAGTGGCAATAAACAACTCAGAAATGGCCTATTGGTAATAATGTTTTATTGACTGTGATACAGATTTTGATGACATTCTTGCCACTGTCTCCTTTCTGATGGAGAAAAATCCCCAAGCAAAATTCTGGACAACCTATCAGGAAAGGAGGTACCATGCATACATATCAAATTTAAAGTTTAACAGTGAATGTAAACTGGTGCACAGAGATTTTGGTTTGTGTAATGGTTAGTTCATTAGACTTAGAGTTTACAGTTGTTCAGTTTAGGTGCTAGCTACATGTAGGGTCATTGTGTCACATTCTGGGGCAAGACCTGTTGCTATCTACACATTACTAGACGTATCTTCCCCAAGGCGTATAAATGGGTACTAGCCAGCTACATTAGGGGAATCTGATATTTGGATTTGATTTGTCATTTAATCTTTGAAGTATCTTTTTATAATAATCTTTCTTTGTAGTTCCAGTCGCTCCATTGAGGATCTGCTCAAAAAGTGGGGGCTCAAGGGTGTCCAAATCCCTTTGGGAAATTTCAATGCTGATTATAGCAATATTGGAGACTCCATTATCTCTGATTTACACACCATACAAATGTTGGAGATAACAAGTCAGTGAGCCCAGAAGAACTTGAGGACTTCAAGTGGATAACAAGGCGTAGCTTCTCAGACACATTTCAGGACAGCAATCTTGAATAAGGATGTACACGTAGCCGGAGCTGGTTTTAATCAAGAGACTAAGATTCGCTAGTAAAGAGTTACCAAGGAATTTAAGGCTGTCTAGGGCAGACTTCATGAGTTGGTGACCACATTTAGAGAAGCCTCTGACTATTATTCTGGTCTCAAGATGCATGCATGCGCAATTGCTCAACTTTGAGTTGCAACTTGATTTCAAGTTAATGTAGCTAGGCTAAGCCACCCACAAAGGAAGTACAACCAGTTCACTTCTGTGTGCTGCTGTTGGTTCAATTGGTCACCAGTCAACCACTCCTGATAACTCCTGTTGCACTTGTGTGACACAGAAGACTCTTAGAAGTTTTAGAAAGATCATCTGCATTTATTTAGTTATGCATGGACTGTCTCATTGTTCAATTATTTACTAGCAGTGCTGTTTAAGTGTTTTGTAGCAGCAGGCAAGATAACAGAAGTAGTGGGACTGCCAGCACATTTTGATAGAGCTTTTATATGGTCATGTCGTTTCTTTAGAATTCAACCTAGAAAATGTGGATCTTCCATTGCCAACGTTGTTGCAAAACTCCAAGTGGCCTCTGAAAGTAGACGTCATCAGCAGTGAACATAAAAACATCATTTGACGCAAGCTGCTCTTGAAAATCAATAACTCCAAGAATAACTTAACAAAGAGTTCATGTAACATTTTTTGATGTTCCTTCTGAGTTACCGGTAACTGGCAAGATTGGTTTCTTGTAAACTCTTATGTGTACTGCTGAGTTAGTTCGCACTTTAGAACAACCTTCATGGTCCTGAAAATAAATGACAGAATTTTGTCAGGTAGACACTGATTGGCTCGGCTTTTGTTAAAATGTGATCAGCAAGGAGATCAATGGGGTGTTCATGCTTTAAAGGTACGCATACCTGACTCTTGACTGGCTGATAGACCAACATGTCTGTTCTTAAGCATACTGAATTAAGTTCACATTCCTTAGTCAAGGTATAATTTCTCCACAGATAAAGTAACAAGTACATACAATGTGATACAGACAGATGAGGATATTAAAGATTATCATCAGCTATGCAATATCTTTATCCAACTCCAAATTCTTAGAACTAACAGTGAAAGTAAGATCAGATGTGGCAGTCAGTTGGGAGAATCAATGTAAATCTTCAACCATAACAATTCTGCTAGTAAAGGGAGCAGTGTATTCCCTATTGATCCCATTGCTATTAATTTGCTACACAAGTGAAACCTCAGTTAACATTTTTTGTCACAATTTTCTAGCTCTCCATGAGTTCTTGTAGTGCCTGCCTGGTGTTCAGGAGGTCATGGGTTCAATTCTTGTCAGGGACTTAGATTTTTTCTTTGACCCATGCTCAGCAGGGCTTGAAAATAACACTTGCAAACTTGCAAATTGCGAGTGATTTTGATAATCTGCGAGTGAAAAAAATATCTACTAGCAAACGTTTGTGGGTTAGAGTCATCCATGTCTCCAAACATTTGGAAATAATTTGTATTGAGTGATTTTATTTACTATGTTACATTTGGAAATAATTTGCTAGGCTCCTCATCTTGCTAGAGGAAAAAAATATTACTAGCAAAACTTTGCAAGTGGACTAAAAAGTTAACTCCGAGCCCGGAAGGCCGTGTTCATTTCATTCACATTTCATTACAAAGCTTAAAATTTCCAATCTTTATTCACCTATCAATAGACAAAATAGTTCTGTCCTGATAGACATTTTTGGATTAAAAGCCAATGAAATCCATGCACAAAAAAATATTCCCTCTATGAGAGGCATGTGCAGGGAATTATGGCAGCTGTATGCAATGTCTTAAAGATGTCATGCGTATGATGGAAACAATAACTGTGATTTCCTACATAAACACCTCATAGGGGGAATGGCTCATTGAAAAACATGTAGTTAATATAAATAACCTTAAGCTACACTGTATGCAGTGTTATCAGTAATGATTTTAACAGTTTGGTTCTTTTAAACCAAGACTCACATCATCCTCAGGCTCAAAGTCATCAACTAGTTTAACACTGGAAGTTGTTGTTGATAACTGCCAAGCAAATATTTTGCTATTAGTAGATTTCTAAATGCGAGAGACTGTTCTAAAAATGAATTAATGAGCTAATGTTGTACATCCCTATCCCCTTAGCTCTAAAACGAAGAAAACCATAAGTGTGACACAGATTTATGCAGTGGTATTTTTTATGTCTTTGTTTACTCCTTACCTTTAATTTTTTTTATTGACAAAATATTTATCAAACACCCTTGCAAACACTCAAAATAGACACCTGAAACACCTGAGAGATTTCTGACATTTGAGCTAGAAAGTTCAATAGTAATGACCTTTTCAAGGCAATCCATCAAATGGCCAAGGGATGTAGAATCTATAAACTTTAAGACTAGCTCAAACAAACCTTTTTGTGCCAGTAAAAATGTATAGTCTTTTGTCACTTGCTAAGGTCACAAACACTGAAAATGAAGTCTCCAGCCCTTGAGCTCGATCACAAGATAAAGAAAGGATTTTTGCATGGAGTGAGACTTGCTTTAGGTATATAGAATGTTTTTTCCTTTCTATTTGAAGCTTTAATTTATCAATAGTTCTAAGATAGGCTTTCCACTGAAAAGTAAAAAAGAACAGATCCATTTCTATATGCACTTTGAGCTTCCCTCAGGAGGAGGTGGAAGAGGCAGCATGGCTGAGTAGTAAGCCACAATGAGCAACAAAAGTGTTGAGACACTTGGCAGGAAAATTTGATTTTCTGCATCTTGGAAACATTTCCACCCCTTTCCCCCCAAAACAATGTTGATTTTTCTATTTCTTTGCCTGCGCAGACCACAGCGCCTACGCAACATTGAATTGGGGGACCGGGGGTATCAGAGAATCAATGCTACATGCAAATAAAATAGAACAAATGCTTAAGTATTGAAAAGCGTCTTTTCCTTAAGGTGTCTCAACTACTTTTGTCGCTCATTCCAGTTAGGGTGCTAGCCTTGAAATCTGAGGTCACAGTTTCAAGTCCCATTCTGACCACTAGCTGGTGTTATTCGTGGTAGCCCCAAGTTCAGTTCAAATCCTTGGCAAATGGCAAACGTTTATACACGTAAATAGCCAACTGGTCTGCCTCTTCCTACCAATTGGGTCATCTTTTTTGGCCACATTATTTAGTTCATTATTTCTTGCCATTCACCTTAAAAAGCCCCTTTGGGGGGGGGGGGGGGGTGGTCAATTAAGATATTTTTAGTTTATTTACCTCAACAGTTCCTTGTCCTCTTTGTTCAAGCTGCAATGCTAGATTGATTGCACGGTTAATGGCAGCACCTAAGCCATGTATTCTTACCTCTTGCTCACTGAAACAAAAGAGGAAAAAAGATCACCTCAAGCTTTATACTTGTATACAACTTTTTATATACAGTTTATAAGCTTGCATGTACAAGTTTACGTTAATTTATGCATAAAAGATACTTTTTAAGTGAGCCAATTGTGAGTTCTCTAAGACCTGTCTAAGATGACTTTTTGATTTTTGCACAACCCCTTAATTATAAATGGTCATGAGCTACTAGCCTGGGTTATTCGAAAGGTGGGTAATGCTATTCACAGGATGAATCACTATCCAGTGGATACCGTGGTTTGTTTTGATAACACTTATCTACTGAGCTTTAATTCTTACGGTGCTAATTAATGTCTGTCTGCCTGTCTGTCTCTGAATAATTTTGAACTTTGTAAGTGAGCTGAAAAAAGAAAGTTTTAATGTATTTGTTTGACCTTAAGCTTTTCACAAATAAAGCAGTCTTGAATTTTCTGAAAACGAGCTTAATATAGGCTAAAAATCACAAACCTTGAGTCCAGTATCTTCCGGCATCGTTCAAGTTGAGCCGCAAAGTCAGTCTTCCTATTAACGTATACGTCATTTCGACGTTTTTGCCCTTTCTGAGGGGGTCTCCTTTTACCAACATCTACATAAATTTACACAAAGCAAGTATTTACGCATTTGAAGCTAACAAAATCTGATAAAACATTACAATAATGCACTTACAGCTACTTACTTCCACGATAACTGTCCGCCATTTTGTCCATGGGGTAAGCCGCTGTGCATTGAAAAGCAGGCGCATGCCCATGAATCGTCCTTTTGGACTCCATCTTGAGTTGTATCGAAGGTACGTCGAACCGCGTAAGGAAATCCTTGTCTATCTCAGCCATCCTGTACAATTTTCTTTAATCAATTGTCACATATGAGCGATATTATATACTTTCAATAAATTATGTTTGAAAATCATTCTTTTTAGTTGTTAGTAAATTTAATAACGTAATCTTTCTGTCATGCTGTAGGTGGCTCTTTACATCGCGTTCCTTCCATAATGGTAAGTTGTTGTGTTGAAAGTTTAAATGTTTTGTCTCTACCCTTTCTTGCTTCATATTTACTCTAGAAAACTCGATGCATCGAGCTCACTCGGGTAGCCATTGAAGATCAAACACAAGTTTGAAATCAATCCAGTGTTTTTCTTATTGCAGCCTAAGCAGATTCACGAAATCAAAGATTTCCTCCTTACCGCACGCAGGAAGGATGCCAAATGTGAGTGACGATCTTCTTGCTCACGTACTAATGAAAAATAGCTGCTGTTCTTAGTCCAGTATTTTAAATGATTTGCAGTATAAATTGTTACTCTGTGAAGAAGATATACATAGGTCACTGACCAAGTATGAGGTCAAAATGGCTGGCTATTGGCCAAGTTCTTTTTTGTGTGTTTATGGACAAAGATGGAGTGGAGGTCCATAAACTCGAAAAAAAAAAAAAAAAAACAAGGCCAATATCCAGCCATCTTGACCGGAAAAGCCTGGTCAATAAAGGACTTGTTATTTGGCTTTGAGGAAATTTTTCTCGCAGGACATGGTGGGTAGTCTGGAGCAGGCATGCCAAATCAGGTAGCCAAATCACAGCGTATGATTTGTTTCATTTTGCCTGCCCATGAAGCTAGCTATGTAATAAACATTACTGACTAAGCGTGAGGTCCAGATGGCTGGCTATTGGCCAAGTTCTTATTTGTGTGTTTATGAACAAAGAGGGGGTTGAGGTCCATAAACAGGCAAACAATGAATGAGACCAAATCCTGCGATTTTGATTAAACAAGCTTGGTCAATAAGGATTTATTATATGGAAATGAATACTCTTTTCTCAAGTACACCAGCAAGTGATGTGAGAAAGTGATACATAACTTTTTCATACCATACCATAGAAAATGTACAATTGAACTTTGATTTAGCCTGCGAAAACAGCCATCCTTCTTCGCTACCGGCCCGAGAGGCATTGCGCGTGAAGGACGTCTGCGATCCACCACAGAAAATTCCATACTGATGACAAAAATCTGTCCCGCATATTTACCAAATTAATTATGCATGATTACCGATCAAACCAATCAGCGCTCATGACCAGATGCGGGACAGTGAGAATTCTCACCAAAACAAATCTGGCATCATGTAATTGTAGTGGTGGTTTGTGTAAAGTGGGGTTGACAAGCCTACATGACTTCGACGGTTTGTGACATCTATACATTTGCAGTTCTCTGTTCAGTTATTCAACCTTTTTGTTGCTCCACTTGTGTTTATGAAGGGCACTTCATGCTGTGTTATAGGGAGGAATTTTAAGAAGAGTTGAGCCGTTAGACCTTGCCTTGGCAAATTTTTAGAGGTCATAAGTGTACATGATTTCCGCTGTTATCTGTGTGTTACTTCGTGGATTTTGACACCTCTGAAAACAGTGATCAGAACTGTTTGAGAGTACAGAACTGATATCATGTTTGCCCTCGTACCTTTTTCTTCAGAGATGCTGTAGCTTTACTTCGAGAAAGCTATACACCAGCTTGTCTAGTGAAATTTAATTTTTCTTTCATCCATCTGATCGAGCTTAATATGTTTATCAAGCTTGATGTAATGACATGATTCAAATGCAACTGTCGATGTGCGATTCTGTTGAATGTGTCTTTGTTTGGCTTAGTCAAGACCATTGTTTCGATCCTCTATGTGGATCTCATCAGTTACCGGTATTTCTAAGATACTCTGTACCTCTGAAGTTGCTAGCGAAACTCATACATTTGTGAGAATGTAAGGCATTTGCGGCTTGGCACAAACCTTTCATGACTGCAAATGATAAGTAATTCAAAATTATGAAGTTCACGCTTACGTCATCAGTATGGAATTTTTTGCAGCGAATTGCAAATGTCCTTCATGCCAAATGCCTCTCGGGCCGGGAGCGAAGATGGACGGCTGTTTTGGCAGGCTAACTTCAATTATCCGGCTGTTGTGATTATCTAGACATTTTCTCTAGTCCCAATTTTGTTCTGAATATTTAATAGTCATGATCAAAATCTGTAGCCATATTTGTTTAAAACTACAGCATTGAAAAGTGAAGTCAAAAGCGACTCAGTTTGTTTTGCTTTCAAAGTGGAAAAGCAGTGCTTGCATGCATTGCAACTAATGAAGAACATTTGAATGAGTTCTGATTGTCTCAGAGTTTCTTTGTTGCTAAGTGAAATTTCATGCTCTATTAGCTCATTTGGCGTGGTATGCAAAACAAACTAGTTAGCGTCACAAATAAGTTTATTCATGATCATGTATCATGTCCTTGAAGCATAAGCAATCCGTTCTTTCGATTGAAGAGGAACAATTTATAATTTTTTAATAAGAGAAAGGAGAAAAGGGAATAATTTGTGGGCTGAATGACATTAGTAAGCAGATCTGGTATCTGCAAGACCATTTAGAGACCAACGGAGGTCTGAAAAGAAAATCACTGAAAGTTGCATTTGATGAACAGCTCGATAAAGTGTTGTTTTACAACTTAATGTTGCAATTTTTGCATATTAATATTCATATTTTTGATTATCCAGACTATTTTGTCTTGTCCCAGAGAGTCCCAATAATTGAGGTTCAACTGTAGTGGCCAACATAATCAATGAAACATACACCCAGCATACAATGGGCAGGTTAGGTGTAATCCCATCAAGTATACAACACCTTTCCTGTATTTGGTGGGCTGTATTTTCTTTGGCATGATATAAATGAGAAGATTTCATGGCCGTGGTCTCTATTCAAGCACTGTACATGTATTGGCATATTTGCCCATACTCGCCCAAAAGATTGTGGCTGCAACCAAGAAAAGACATACTTCTAGTAAAGCAAGTGACAGAACTAGATCCAGTTTAAAACCTTGTTTAGTTTGGTTTTTCTGTAATTAGTCTTTTCCATCAAAGGAAATTTTAGTCCACCTATCTGCACAAGTTTCATGTCCTTAATTTTGGCATATTCAATGCAAAGAATTCAAACTAGCTCCTATTTTGTCTGACATGTAATATGTTAAGTACTAAAGTGTAACCTGCTGCTGACTACATTAGATCAAAATGGCACTGTCATAACAAATTGCAACATTACTATTTGTTACAGCTGTCAAGATAAAGAAGATCAAAGATACTGTAAAGTTTAAGGTGCGATGCAGTCGTTACCTTTACACCCTTGTCATCCAGGACAAAGAAAAAGCTGATAAACTGAAGCAATCTTTGCCTCCAGGTAACTTTATTTTGTTATTTTGTGAAGTGTTCTTCACCAAATGGAGATGATCTACTTGGACAGTAACCCTTTTTGAAGTTTCCAAAATCAGAATGATGGGTTGGTTTAGATTGAGGAATTGAGACTAACGTTCAAGGGAAAGGTTCCAGACATGGCCAGAATGTGGTGCAGTTGACTTGCTATTACTTTCCTCGGGATTTTTAAACTATACAGCTGAAAGAATTGCCTTGCCTTATAATTCCTGGCTCCTTTGCCTATTTACTAAAATGTTGGGAACTTCTTTCATGCATTCCAAGGATGCACTTTGCCAATATTCATTTTTTGTGTGTATAAGATGCACACTTGTACGTTATGGGACCTTTGAATAAGGGGGCAATCCATTTTGGAGGTTAAGGGTTTGAAATGGAAAGTTTGTAAATTTTCAGGGTTTGACTCCAACTTTTAACACTTTCTACTTTGGGTGTTCTGTTGTTTCTTGTTTCATAAATTGAACTCAGTTGTTTTTTTTTTGCTGTTGCTTTCAGGTTTGGCTGTCAAGGAGTTGAAGTAGAATTTTATTCTGTGAACTGGAATAAAGTGTATATAAACTGCATGTTGGGTTTTCATTGCTTGATATTCTGAGTGGATTCTTTGAGCCTAAAGCCCTGGTCAAACCACGCATGATAGTCAATGATAGTTGATTCTCCCCTAACTATCATCAACTATCACCTACTATCGTTCTAATATTCAAACGACCAAAGAAGTTCACGATAGTTGACGATAGTTCACCGGCAGTCGCACAAGCTAAGTCACGAGGGCAGCGAATTCCAAGCTCTTTCCGCCTAAAAATGTGAATACTAGTATGAATTTTTTGCTACGAAAGTGGGTGGCAGCATGTTTTCTGACCGCTATAGGGCCAGTGATTACCAAACAGCTGACCAAAAAACTATCATGAACTATCATACGCGTGGTCAAACGAGAAAAACTCATTGACTATCATGAAGAATTTGAACAAGCTCAAACTGAGTGATAGTTGATGATAGTGCATGATAGTTGGTGGTCAAACGGAAGTGCGCGCTCAGCTATCATCGACTATCATGAGCCGTTTGACCAGGGCTTAAGGGTGATCATGACTTGTCAAAACATCAATTATCGCTGAATCAAGGGGAGCAAGTTTTTTTAACTTCTTGAAAAAAATTAATATATCAAGTGTTGGTACATTGTATTTTGCTTTGCTATGCTTATTAAACAGACTGTCAGTAAACAAACATACCACAAACTTCTGAAAGTAACAACCCCCAAAAGTAGCGACCACCTGAAAGATCATTAACAAATCCTGTACTTCAAAAGTAGCAAGCCCAGTTTCTTCCATTTATTTTGTAAAAACAGTTCAGTCCCACCAACAATGAAACATTTTTTGCACCCTGAAAACAAAATCACCTGAAAGTAACAAGTTTTTAAGGTTGCTAATTCTAAATGTAACAATGGTTACAGTCTGAGGACTTGAAGTTGGGACCTCCATTAATATAAACCATTAGGCCACATGTCATATGCAAAAAAATATTGTCATGATTTAACAAAATGTAGTAAATTAAAGGAACGACTGGAAAATATGTTCTTTTCAACAAAATTAATTGCCAATATAGTGAAGTTATGTAATATTTATCTTACGATTATCAGTTAAGTAGGGCAGGAAAAGTTAAGTGATCAGGTTTTAATGTTCAACTTGTGTTGTCATGTGCAAGTAGCTCTGTTTCCAGTGGTAACTTGTCGGCCTTTGACATCTTGGCAGCAGAGCACTCAAAATTGCAGGTGACTATATTATAGGCCGTTCTGAAAATCAGCAGGGAACTGGTACGAGTTATCGGTAAACTGACACCACCACATGAAAGATCATGTTGAGATTGGTGGCTTCACCAAGTATTATGCTTTTAGGGTGAAGAGAGACCTAGTTCTGGACCTTGAAATATGGTTCGAAAATCCATACAAACGTCTCTAATTTTGAGACAGCATCCCCCAAAACCATATAAACTCTTAAATTTTTTATCAGTTTTGTGATAACTGTAAAATCCTGTCATGCACCTACTGTTTGAAAGAAGCTGAGATGAAAATTTGGTTTTATCAACTGAGTTGATAATGTGAATTAGCCACCGTAAAGAGATTCAGAAGCTGACATTTCGAGCGCTAGCCTTTCGTCGGAGCGAATTGAGGAATTGTGGGTTGTGTGTGGTTTATATACAGAAATATGGAGCTACGCTATTGGTTGGTGCCTGGCAACGTGAAAATTGCTATGTTTGCCCATTTTTAAGAGTATCGCGGAAATCATAAAAATTTTAAGAGTCTGCAGTTTTGGTGGATGCTGTCTCAGAATTAGAGACGTTTGTATGGATTTTGAACCATATCTCAAGGTTCATAGCTTGTCGCTGTTCACCCTAAAAGCATCATACTTAGTCAAATGACCAATCTCAACATGATCGTTCATGTGGTGGTGTCAGTTTATCGATTTGTCAAAATTTGAAACTCTTCTCCGTTTACTCCTTAGTTTTTGCTTCGATTGTCGTATTTTCAACTCTCTTGGTGTTTGGATATCCCGATGAAACACTGTCTCTCGTGTTTGATATATCACTTGTAAATACAAAAGTCCGACTTGTAGATCACAAGCGTAAAAGCTTTATTAAATTGACCCGAGACCTTAATTTTTACCAGTTTAATTTTTATTTAACACATTGACTCTGTGATCGGCCGTGACGGGCTTGGCCTTTCTTCCACCCCGAAGGAACCCCCCCCCCCACCCCCGAAGGAACGAGGTTGCAAAATTGAAGATCTTTCCAATAATACCCAGATCAGAGTGCTCGGCCCAACGGCGCCTGAGATATGCACAACAATGCTCAAAAAGTTGAGTGAAAAACTCTGAGCAAAATTTCCTGCCACTGGTACTATGGTAAACATTGCCTGTCTCGATGACGTTTTCTTAAAACTTTTTCTAACTGCAAGCAAGCCCAGTAGAAGGTCAATAACTGCAGCCAAAAGAAGAGAAAAGGAGAAAAGCCAAAAAGCCTTAAGACATCATCACTCTATCGTCTAAAAATTTCTACGCATGCCCGAGCCAAGATGTCGTAAACAACCTGTCATGTTGCAAATGCCTTCTTGCCTAGATTAAATCTAATTTGGCCAATTTCCAGCCAGAACATGTCCAAGAAATGCATTTTTTGCAAAAACCTCCAGGAGTCAATGGGCAAAGTATTGCCACTGAGAATGATCTAAGTGCATCAAATTATAATTATCTTTCAAATCATGATGCGGGTCATACAGCAAGGAAGTCTTGAACAAATACAATATTTTACTGCATGTTATTACCTATCATACAAAAAGTAAAACAACTCAATTGCTGCAATGTGCAACCACAGACTAACTAAAAAAATTAACATATTTACACCTTTTTGTTTGGCTTAGACCTACAATTTAGAACAATTTTGTGAAGTGTACACAGAATAATCACATATCAGGTTGGGTGTATGCACATGTATGCCAGTGTTTAGTTTGGTTGGTGTAAGATTATCATGTCTCCAGTTTTAGTTTCTTAATGAGAGAAATAATATTTTCAAAAACAAGTATTTACAGGCAGAATATGGCATCTGCAAATTTAAATTCACCATTTTTCTGCTTATGACGAGACAAGACAACTTTATTACATTTTGCTCAATACATTAGTGACAGACCTGGCACCGCAGGTAGCAAAAGCTAATCGAGGCGGGCCAGGAACAATAAAATAAATGCCTCAAATATCAGTGGCGGATCCAGACCTTAAGCTAAGGGG
>JAEMPF020003677.1:122-14156 GCA_022496165.2 Catalaphyllia jardinei
CAGATTTGACGGATATCACGGAGAAAAGAGATGTTCTGTTAACTTAACACTACTAGTTAAAACTGTAAATATCTCATATATTAATATATTCTATTTCCATTGTTATAAAAATATTTACAGTTTAAAAAAGAAGTATTAAGAAAATCTTTACCATCAAATCCGTGATATCCGCCGTGTTTAAGAAATAAATGACCACAGTGTAGCTTCCGTATCAAACTGGAAGTTCAACCTCTTGTAAGAAATCTCTATATTGGGCAGATTTGACGGATATCACGGAGAAAAGAGATGTTCTGTTAACTTAACACTACTAGTTAAAACTGTAAATATCTCATATATTAATATATTCTATTTCCATAGTTATAAAAATATTTACAGTTTAAAAAAGAAGTATTAAATAAATCTTTACTGACTTGTTACCATCAAATCCGTGATATCCGCCGTGTTTAAGAAAAAATGACCACAGTCGTGCTTCCATATCAAACTGGAAGTTCAACCTCTTGTAAGAAATCTCTATATTGGGCAGATTTCACGGATATCACGGAGAACAAAGATGTTTTAATTGTTCAACTCCTAGTTAAAACTGTAAATATCTCATATGTTTATACATTCTAGTTCCATTGTTATAGAATCTTTACAGTTCAGAAATGAAGAACTGAGTAAATCACAACTGTCTTCTCACCGTCAAATCCGAGATATAGAAAAAAGCTAAACAAACAGGTCACTGCAAATTGTTCGTGTCTCGTTAGCAATTCTCAAAGGTTTATCGTGGTACAATTTCTTATCTCAAATCATGCGTTCCTCAGTTTCCCCTTGACTTTCTGTTCTTTAGCGAAATATATTCCCCGATATAGAACACTATAATGAACTATTTTCCCCGTCAAAAATGATCTCGATTGAGGCTTAGTTATAGTTTGCCTTCCTGCAAAGAATGAACGCTGTCTATGTCCACGAATATGATTATAGCCGATGTTCCATGAAATCGTTTTTGCTCTTCATTACAGCTGAGATCTTGTGAACTGAAAGCGTTTTAATGTAGCTTATGTTAGTGACTTATTTGGAAATTAAGTGAGATAATACAAAAACATAATAACAAACTTAAACTTCTCACGCCAGCGGCATTTTCATTCCAGCTCTTTTCTTTAGGGAGTCCGCCGTTCTTCCGTCTTGAAATTTGAAATTATGGTCTCTCAGGATAGCAGTCCACTGTCCAAACCCGTGCTTAGTTATCCCTTTCCTTAGAAAATCGTCCTCTTCTGTTGTGAATTTCAAAACATGACGAATGTTGCTCTGAGAGCGCAAGATTCTTTTAGGCAGGGCATCTTTCTTGGGGGAGGAGATGATATTTTGCACTGTTTCAACCGAGGGCACGAAGTTGGAAGTTGAATCTCCGAGTCTCGCGTGGACGTCCTCGTCCACTTCTGAGCCCTTGGCACCTTGAAGTTTCTGTAGGCACTCGTGACCCTTCAAAGCGACCTCTCGGGATCGTTGCTTTTGATAGTGTACTTTAGCAACAGCAGAGCTGTGTTTTTGGTCTTCCGACAAAATCCTCTGCTCCTCGCTAGTAAGCTCATTAAGACTCTGCGTTTCAACAATTTGGCGATAGCGCGTGGGATGGATGTACTTTCCAATTGCATCAAACACCAGTTTGCTCATGATCTCGCCCAATTTACCATGTTGGTCGCCATTTCTGTTGACGAGAACGAAATCGCACTGGGGTTTCAGCAAAGGTCTAACGTAGGAGATGTAACCATTGAGCACTTGCATGTTTGCATCGGTCAGAATCAAAGAATCAAAGCCATACTTTCCAGCAGTCTTGAACGTTTTCTGATCAATGAATCCACCCTTTTCCTTAGCTGTAGCAATCATGTCAACCGTCAAATATTGATAAGTCATGGGACGTGACCCCTTCACTTTGATGAACAGGTACATGGCTACAAACCTCGTGGCAAATGTCAGGTCTGAGGGGCTCACTTGAGCTGGACTCGATTTGCAAATCTTCATCTTTGCGACTGTCTTTCGCGCTCTTTTGAGGTACAACTCTGTTGCAGAGAACTTTTGGAAGACTGCCTCTGACGCGCCATGAAGTTTCCTGAAGTCGATCATTTCAGAAATAGCATCTATGTAGCCCAGACGCCCACCATGGCCGAGCTTGCATTCGTCTTGTAAGTAGTCGACAAACTTGAACAACCAATTTGGAGAACACAAACTAAAGTCCACCACGTCAAAAGTCAACTCTTCCTCGTCTTCACAACAAAATCTAAGAAACTTAAAGCATCTTGTAACTATTTGTTGAGCTGCACGATCTTTCTTGTAACCGCCACCACTTCCAGTCAGCCATTTCGTAAATGCTTCGCCAATGTCGCACGATAATGAAAAGGAGGGAAGGAACTTTACGGCATGCTTTGTGGTCTCACTTGTTTCATCTTGAATTGTGCTCTCTATCGAAACATTGCTTGCTACCTTTAGCGAATCTGTGATTTCCTTCGAACTGGGTTTTTCGTCAAAGTAAAAGAACCAACTGTGCTTGGTGTAAACATGTTTTCTGCAGCCCCTCTGACTCTGAAACCCATCATGGTCACACTCTTGTACTGGGCAGTGATACAAACTGTCGATTTCATCCTTTTCCAAGTGAAGGCGTTTCGGTTTTGGTGACGCTCCATCGATATCCGACCAACTGACTTTGCACTTCTTGCTCATTTTGCCGTTTTGAGAACATTTGGCAAACAGGAACCCATGACAAATAATGGAACTGCATATATGTTTGTATTTGCCAAAGCATGCCCTTACTTGCCCGCCCTCATTACTATTGTACAAAATTCATGACAGTTAGATGCAATCAAACTTGCCCAAGCAGGACTGTGCGCGCCCTATTGTTTGCTTCAAATCGAAATGCGAAACAAAATGGTCCGATGTGTGTTGCCCAATAACTAATTTAGGAACCATACGTTTCATTCACAGATAGGAACTCGGAACAAAACAGTCCTAAATGACCAATATGGGAACCATGTGTTCCATTTACAGATAGGAACTCGGAACAAAACAGTCCTAAATGACCAATTTGGGAACCGTGTGTTCCATTTACGGATAGGAACTCGGAACAAAATAGTCCTAAATGAGCAATTTGGGAACAATATGTTCCATTTACGGATAGGAACTCGGAACAAAATAGTCCAAAATGAGCAATTTGGGAACAATATGTTCCATTTACAGATAGGAACTCGGAACAAAACAGTCCTAAATGACCAATTTGGGAACCATGTGTTCCGTTTATGGATAGGAACTCGGAACAAAACAGTCCTAAATGACCAATTTGAGAACAATGTGTTCCATTGACAGATAGGAACTCGGAACAAAACAGTCCTTAATGACCAATTTGGGAACCATGTGTTCCATTTACAGATAGGAACTCGGAACAAAACAGTCCTTAATGACCAATTTGGGAACAATGTGTTCCATTTACAGATAGGAACTCGGAACAAAACAGTCCTAAATGACCAATTTGGGAACAATGTGGTCCATTTACAGTTAGGAACTCGGAACTAAATGTTCTTCTTTTACACTAGAGTGAACGTTTTGTCCCTACCTTGCGAAAAATCTGGTCCTCTTGTGGTCAATAGGAACACAAAAACGAGGAACAGTCGATACTAGAGGAACGTTCCCCTTGGAATATAGGAACAGCCAACGAAACTTAAAATCAGTGAAAAAACTAGGACAAGACTGAAGGAGAAACTCCAAAAAGCGTAAGTCAAGCGCTTAGAAGAAATGGAAACCATCATTAAAATTTGGTGAAGTTTGTTCCGCTCAAAGGCAACAAAACGCGCAATAATAAAATTTTGGGAAACGTATATGAGTATTGTGGTGATTAAAGCCTATATAAATGTGGAGCATCATACACATTTGTCAGTTTGCGCTAGGCTTTGAATGAGTTGACATGAGTTGGCCCTGTCCTGTTTGTGAAAAGGATTTTTCTAGAAAAGATAATTTGCAAAGACATATGAACAGAAAACACAGTAATTCCAGTCTTGCTCCAGCGATACCGATGTCACAAGAAAAGTGTCAGCGGTTTCAATGGGTTCATCCATTTACATGCATGGTTGCAGGGATGACCGGTTCGGGAAAAACTGTCTGGGTGCAATCACTGTTACAACAAGCTCAAACCGTGATCGATCAACCACCGGAAAGAATAATCTGGTGTTATTCACAGTGGCAAAACGCCTACACGCAATTATTGATGATGATACCAACAATCGAATTTGTCAAGGGGATCCCGAAATCTCTGGAAAATGACTCCTATTAAGATGTCAACATACGCAACCTGATTGTCATTGACGACCAAATGATTGAAGCTGGAAAAGATAATCGGATCGTGAACATGTTTACAAAAGGATCGCATCACCGAAATCTAAGCGTTATTTACATTGTACAAAATCTGTTCCATAAAGGCAAAGGCAACCGAAGCATCAGCTTAAACAGTCATTACTTGGTCCTTTTCAAGAATCCTCGGGATAAACTGCAAATTTTGACTCTAGCCAAACAAATGTATCCAAGTGAAACTGCTTGGTTTATCAAAGAGTACGAAGAGGCAGTGCGAAGACCATATGGTTATCTTTTCGTAGATCTCAAGCCAACGACTCCAGATAGATGTAGATTGCGAGCAAATGTTTTACCCGGCGAAGAAAGATTCGACAAAGGATTCGAAGAGAATAGAATTTCTCAAGAACTGCTCAAGTACCTCAAACAACAAACTCTGATGGCGCCCCCTCCAATTTCGGAGATGCAACGCATTCAGAATAATATGGATAATCTCCTGTATCGTACAAACCTAGGAGAGGACCAAAAAGCGAAGCAGTACATGCAGTTGCAAAACAAGTTTTTAAACTATAAACACCAGCTCAAATCTTTAATACCTGAAGCAACAATATCCATCCAACCCCAAGAGTCAAACCAAATTTCTACGAATGTACTGACAGGCGAAGTACCAACACCGTCAAACCCCGTTCAAGAACCACCAGAAATCATACCAGCGACTCCAGTTCAAGCACCAACCCAAGTGACAGCCCCGCAAACCTTATTCACCATGGCAACCTCTTCCTCTATCTCATCTCCCACTCTCCCTCCTTCGATTTTGACACCCCCTCCCACAGTCGAATCGTTGTCACCAGTTAGAAAGCGTAGACGCCCCCAGTCTGTCAAATTTGTAAATTACTTGGACTATGAACCGAAGAGAGCCTCTAGACGATCTCGACGTTTACACAGGACCTCGCCTTACAAACACTCGCAATACAATGAAGACGATTGATTTCCTGATATTTTACTCATAAACAGTTTTGTTGAGTTGTAATTTTAGTGTGTTCATTTCTGTGTATTATTATTTTGTATTCGCTAATAAAAGTAATATTCAAGAACCGTGTTGTTCAAAAATGTTTATTGTTGCGTGTTGACAATTAATTAGCGCTCCGAACTTCTATTGTTGTCATTTCAATGGTAGAGCTAGCCCCATGGGTTTCTCCGTTGGAGAGTTTGTATGCAAATCTAGGGTTGAAAGTGGAGTTCAGTGCGTGACTAACGGAGCGGAAAACAAGAGCAGCTAAGAATTAATTCTCTCTCTTCTTAACAAAGCCGAGAGTGCAGATAAAAACATAATAGATATTTTCATGAGCCAAACAGGGTTAAAAGAACCCGGCTTCGAAAATCGGAGAACGTTTTCAAAGAAAGCTAGAGAACCTTTGAAATTATTACGCGTTCAAAAATTTGCGCTTGTCAACATCTCCCAGTCACGGACAGTTAACCGAGCGTTCAAAGCAGCTTGCAGATCAATAACGTTGGTGAAAAAAGCCATCTTCACGATAAACGTTTCGAAATCGAACAAAGTTTTCCAGCGAGTTCAAGTTGAATGAAGGAATGACGCTTTCGAAATCTACGCGCTTTTATTTTGAACAGATAGAGTTTTTTTCAATCAGGGTTAACTATTAGCAGTCAAGCCCAGGCAAGTTTATTGTTTGTATTGTAAAAGAGCGACGCTTATTAGTATGAAGGAACGCATTTTTACCTAGACAGTTTGAATATTAATGATTTACCTAGACACTTCATGGAGGAACCCAAAGTTATAACAATAGGTGACGTCATGGACTCGACCGTTATGCATATTAATAAAGGGAACGCACTTGCGAGGGAATCCACAGGGAACGCACACGGAACGCAAGGGAACGCAGTAATCCGGCTAATTATGCTGACCTACTACTACTTAACTCTTTGCAGAAAACCATTCCTGGACTGTCCTTTCAAAATCGGAAATGGTGATACTTCTTGATATTTGGGATTCTCTTGAAGTACGGTTCCAGAAAGGATGTCCAGTCGTACACGGGAACAATGATTCTTCCATCGAGAATTGCCACGAGCTGGGCTTTGTTGATCCCAATACTGCTTGAGTTTTCAACCAAGCACGCCAGCTCGAAAAAGGAACGATACGTGGGTGACTTTGTATGATTTTTTAATCATCCCAAAGCAACGATCTGGTCCAAATCTCGTGTGGCCAGCAATAAGAAACGAACACAGGACTGTGTCATGGAGATTCATCATAATTCTCCAGGCAAGGTACCAGACAAAGAAATTGTTTTTACTCTGGCCAGCACAGTTGTCAGCGTTGAGATGCGCGTCGGTTTCTCCGAGTCCGTGATGTTTAAAATAATAATGGATGTAGCTGATGGTCGCATTCGCTCCTTTTCCAGTCGTAGCCGCCTCGTCAATTAAAAAGTTGACTTGCTGTGGAATTGCCTCGCACATCACCCCAAATATTTTGCACTTTCGGGGCGTTTTGAAGTAAATAGGGCCCGGTTGCATAGGATTACTGGGGATATGGACTTGCTGAGCAAAGTCGACAGAATAGTGTATCGTCACCTTCAGGTTTGTGCGACTCAATATTGCATAGCCTCCGATGTTGTCTAATGTTTTCTGAGAGAAATACCGTGCTGCTCGTAGTGTTCTTTTAGGCGTCGGAATCGTGAGTAGCTTATTCCATAAAAGTGCAAAAACATTTCCTTGCAAATTGGTTTAGATTGGAAGTAAAATGTACAGCGAGGAAGTCTTTTGCCACCAATACACTCAGTTCGAGTGAACGCCTGGATGCTTAATAAAATAACCAGATCTAGCTCTAAACTTGATAGTTCGAGGCAGTTGTTCAAATTAAACTGAACTGTTTTTTTCTGGAAACTGTTGGGAACATGTGTTGGGAACAACTGTTGGGAAGAAACCGCAGGAGTGACCTTATTGAGGGGCAAATTTTATGACTGTCATGTTTCCAATAGGTGGAGTTATGAAAACTGCTTTCTCTCAATGAGATTCCTTGAAGAAAAATTAATAAATTAACGATGCATTAATTCAACAAAAATTTAAATCTAAATATAGAAAGCATTTCATCGTTTTCGATATTCACCAAGTTAAACTCGGGATGAAGAGTTTTTTTAACACTCAAAGGACAACAAGCGAACCCACACGTAGTAATTTGTATGGTTTCATTTTTGATCAAAAACTTTGAAAATTATCCACCCAACCTGCTTACCAGCCTGATTTATCTCCGTTAGAAGCTTGGAATTGGTAGATCAGTAAACGTCAATCGCCTAACAGATGTGATAATGGTAATGGCTAATTTCCTCTTTGAGACGCGACTGCAGTGAATCATGGTAGTAGTATTCGTCATCGTAGACTGGATATTTGTTTCGATGAATACAACTACCATGATTCCTTGCAGGCGCATCTGTTAGATTTGGCCATTATAGCTCATTGGAATAATTATTTTGAGGGTAAACGAGGCACTCGAAGTGTGATTAGCTGTTTCAGAGAAAAGTGCGAGAAAATCTGGTTTCTCGTGCCAGGCCTCCCCGGCTAAAAGACGCAATAATAGAAATGGAGACGAGAGAGACGAGACTGTCTTAACTGTGAAAACGAACTTGTGTTAAACAAAAAGAACATTCAAGCCCTTTCACATATGAGCAGTTTTTGTTTATTCTCTGTTTAGTTTTTATTGCTTGCTTATCGTATAATGATGTAACTTCTAAATAAGGTGTGTTGGTCCATCATGTATCAGTTACACTTTGCAAATTATCAAATATTGTACTTTTTTCTCAAAAATCGAATAAACGTTTATATAATAAGGCTGACTCTGGACTATATCTTCAGTTGTGATTATATAACGATGTAATATGATTTAAAACGTTTTTAAAACAGTAACGTGGTCGTCTTAATGACTGACCATTACGGAGCTTTCTCGACATCTACAAATTTTCGGGTCATATACAGTCAACTATTATTGGTACAAGTTATAAAAGCATTTTAACATATTTATATAACAATGAAAAAAGTCCAAAAAAAATATTTGTGTAAAATGCTCCCCCGTCTCCACGTTAATTGTTCTGCTCGTTTATATGAGTAACAACTGTTGTTCTTTGTAAATCTTGCCTCGTCCGCTCGGCTTCTTTTACAGTCGTTACATCTGCAACACGGCCCAGCCGACTGAATCCAAACAATCGCAAATATGCTTTCCGATAGGAACGATTCATAACGCCATAAATTATGGGATTGATGGCGGAACTGGTAATACCAAATATGGTGTACATGTAGTAGGTCCCGCGGGTCAGCTCCCATTTCGACCCGAGGAATGCATCGATAATGTCAATCACTAACACTGGAGTCCAACACAAAATAAAACCGACGATGGTCGCGAATAAAATCTTAGTGACTTTGATATCCTCTAAAGAGATTGCTGTTTGTCGTGTGTTCCCTGTTCGAAGGTTACTGGCGACTGTCCTCTCGTGCGCCTGCAACGCTTTGAACACGCTCAAGTAGCACAAAATGAGAACCATCATTGAAATGCCGATGAAGATATAGAATGGAAGGACGAGTAAAGTGAACTTTGCCTCCATAAAGCAAAAGAATTTGCCAGGTTGGAATACATAGTCTTTACCAGCCGCTGTGTAAGTCAAAGGTGTTATAAACGCTGCCAACCAACCACATATCACGATCAATATGGCGTTCCGTGGAGTGTAGATGAGTCTGTACTTGGAGGTTTTTACGATGTGAAAATACCTGAAACAAACGACAGAAGTCACCAATGTTTGTCTTGTCTAAGCAGTTATATGAGGAGTATGAAAAGGGACATAAAAAAGGTGGTCACTTACGACATCTTAGACCATATTGGGTCAAAATTTTGCCTCATAAGCATATGATAACTGCAAGGACTTACCACATGCGCCAATGCATATCTAAACCCAATAATAGCTTTTAGTAGCCACAAAAACATTTAAGCTTTTCAAATTAGTTATTCAGAGTATCATGGTTCTTTTCTGATAAACTACCTAATAAGGCGAACAAAACAAGTCTCACGATACTTACAAATTTAATCTTCAATATCACAAAATCTCATTATTACCTCAATTTCCGATCTATCAGAGTTATGTGTCAAGTGGTCGCTTACGAGAGAAAAATTAAGAAAAATTCAAACTTTCGGCTGTAAAAGTGGTCGCAGTCGCTATCGAGAGGTGTTGGCTTACAAGAGGTCTAAAATATAGTGACTTGACTTTATAAGATTTGGTATCATTTGGAAAACTTGGTCACTTACAATTTTTCTTAAGCGACATATGCGGAGGTACTTTTTATTAAATTTATAGAGATTTGTATGGAGACGCCATGCTGGTGCCTATCCGGATGAGCTCCAACATGGCGGCCGGAAACCAACAGAAACATATGTTACTGGGTTTTGCTACAAAACCATGAATATCTCGGGGAACTCAGATATTAAAATAATACTTTTTATAATACATGAACTGTTTAGATAGCCAAATTCCCCGAAATAAGTCACTTTTAAACCAACGTGACTGCTTTCTCGGCCGTCATGTAAATGCGTCGAGCGTAGTCTTTTACAAACCAAGAGCCCATTCGGAGCGCAAATTTGTATGAATAGTAGTTTTCAGCTGCTGTTATAAATCATAAGTAAAATCTCAGGAGGATCAATAGTTTTGTAGTTTGAATTTTAGTGACGTCATGTGAAAACCCCCAATGAAAACAGCATTAAATAAAAAAAGAAAAATGACAGCAACAGCATTATATCACCCGTATAAAAGAAATAACTGTAAAATTGCAGACGCCTACTCGTAGGCAAGTAAGGAACCCACAGCTATTTTCACCTGAGTGTATCCGCCATAAAATTAAGGTAACTAGAACTTAAGGACAATGGGAAAAAAACCTGTCTTAGTAGACCTGGGTACAGGCGACCATTACGAGTTTTACCCAGCAGGTCTACGATTGTATATCCTCATACAGCTTTGTTACCAGAACTGATTAAAACATTGAACCCCAACGACCTTCAGTCCGCAAGCAGTGTACGAAATAAAAGCAAGAAGTAAACATTTGGCCTAGTCTCATTAACCTGTTGTCTAGTTTGATTTATTAATCTATTTATTCATTTATATAATTCCGTTTTCCGATTACTCTGCACTTATTGAGCGGACGCACGCAGTCGAACTTTAATAGAATCGAACTTTACTCTGTCTCCTGAAGATGCACGATTGTGTAAATATGTCGAAATAAACTTGAGCTTTACAGACTAAAAATAAGCAACATTGAACGAAGAAGAAAACCTGAATGAGAATTAAAATATAAATATCAAAATAAATTAATTTTAATACATAATTTGGAAGACCCCGAAGAAATCTAAACTTTCGGCATAGAATATTGATTTCTTCTACACATCATTATATTACATTTTCATAATTTGTGCTATGAAATGAAACGTTCTTTTTTCCTCACCTGTTTATCGCTACCAGAGCAAGAGTCCCCAGCGAAGCACATGCCACTAACATTACCATAAAGCCTTGAATCTGGCAAAGAATGTCGCCGAACAACCAGCGCCCCATCGTCAGAACTGCTATGGAAAATGGCGCGAGCAGATCTAACATAATGATATCTGATATAGCAAGAGATATCACGAAATATGCTGGGATGTTACGAAGACGATGGTTTTTATACAGGACTAAGAGAACAGCAAAGTTCCCCACGGTGCCAATGAATACAATACAGGCGTATAGAAACGCCTCGCCGGCTGCAGAGGCTGTAGAACGAGACAGCAGTTCTTCATGTAAAGGAGATGGAGGTGACGATGTTGAAGACGACATGATTCTATGATTCTGTAGATTAACAAATGACACTTCGCTCACCTCACCGTCAGAGAGCAAATGTTAAATCTACTGAAAAAAACAAATGATTTGTATTCGTTTAATCAATGTTCTTTTAAATTTGATTCATTATTAAAGAGAGTTGTCAATCTTAGACGAAAACTTCATCTGTCAATAAATATAAAGCCCGATTAATTATTTCTATTTTTGAAATCAGTTCTTTCAGCACTTATAGCTCGTTAAATTCAGAAATATATTGTAACAAATTTTACAGCCCTTTTGCTAAATGATTTTATGGTTTATCAATTCTGTTTTAGAGACTGGTGTTTTCATGAGAAGGAAGAATAAACATTTGTTTTTAATATTGCTTGTGTTGAAGGATTTCCCAAGCGTGTTTTGGCTTTGAAACTTTAAATGGTAGAAAAAGCAATATTTGTATCAATATCAATTTGTTTTAATATGCATCTTAAGTGCTTCCTTTTCGTAAATTTAAGAGCTTCTGTTTTCTTCTGGAAATGATGTTTTTGTAAAAGGCAAAAAGAACGACTGGTAATTTATTTATGTTAGTTTTTGAATTGGCACACTTTAAATGTGGGGAAATTAATCTAAAAGGCCGGGAGAAAAATTTCATTTTTGACAGGTCTTAATGATTGTGTCAGTCTTTTGTAAATACACTTCTGAGTTCAACAGAAAGCCAACAACGAAACATGATATTAGGAATATTAAGCAAAACCACTACAGAGCCACCCAACAAAAGGTTTAATGAACAGAACAATAGCTATGCACTTGTAATTGTTTTAAAAATCTTTGTACATTTCGCAGCTGTGCTTTGCAAAACTAAAACGTGGAATGACTAAGGTCTGAGCATTTAGGTGAACGTGGGCCACGACGGCTAATTTTTCACATTTCCTTTCGGAATTCATCCCTAGCATTAAAGTTGAAATCAAATTTCTTTCTTTCATTTTGTAACAATGGTGCATTTTCAAAACAATAAAGCTAAATCTGACAATTTCTTTATCAGGTTCTTAGAAAATTGTAACTTCTGGCAGGTCACGTTTTTTTTCTATCACTATTCTCCGGGTTAAAACGAAACCCGAACACCATTCGAAAGGTGTATGATCTCTTGGTAAGGGAAAGCAAGATTCGGCTGCGAAATTATGCCAATCATACTAGACTATCTAAAAGATAGTAATGCTACGGAACATTCTGTTGATAGTGACATATTTTATACGCAAGACTTGTGCATTAACATTTATTTCTCAAAGTAGTGTCAAATCGTGAGGAATCACTGTCCTAGGATACATCAACTTCATGTATTATGACACATCGATGGCGAGGTGTAACAATTAGGGATCGTGACAAAAAAGCACATAGTGATCTATGTATATGTCTGGACAATAAAAGGTTACAAAACACTGAACCTCCCTTTTACCAGATCATGAAAATCGGAAGATGTGGAAATTGTAGCAGCAGAAATCTAACTAATAAATTCAGTACTGGTACGCATTAAATGTCTCTACAATGTTGACAGACCTTGCCGAGGACGCGTCTGTCGCAGTGTGTGAAAATGCGCAAGCTTTAGCCTAAGTTCATGTTCAGATGTAGAGGAATAGATTGCAACATATATGATATTAGCGTGTTCTACAGTTTCCGTTTGTTTAAATTATTCTACAAGCTTCCGTAACGACGACTTCTCTTCATTTAAGAATTACACGGACTGGCAATACTGTGGCTAAGAAATGACATACCAAGTTCAAAACTAAGACTTCACAATAAATCGTCCGAATTTACAAACTTTCACATACTGTACTAAGAACAAACGCAAGAGTTATGAAAGTCAAGCACGATCTCCTTCACATCTTTTCACAGGCAAATCAGAGCAAAACAAACAAAATTAAACCTTTCTCACTGGAATCCACACGAGAAGATGGCGTGACATCTTCGTGTAGTCCGTGACGTCGCAGTGCACTCTGGTCAAATGCAATGCAATCTGGTAAAAAGTTTCGTACTCCCTTTTATGTATTCTTCTTAAATCCTGACTAGGGTATCTAAAAGATAGTAATCCGGCAGCCCATTCTGTTGATAGTGACATATTTTACGTAGTCGTTGATCTATCTGCGCGTTCCGAGTGTTACATCATAACCTTTATTTTGTAAAGTAGTGTCAAATTATGGTGTGTGACTTAAAATCTGTGCTTGTATCCACCAAATTCATGCATCATGACGAATCGACGGCGAGGCGTGACAAGGGATTGAGGCAATAAAGCATATACACATACACACGATACACATCTACCTCCCCGAAGTTTACCAGAAAATCGAGAAGATGAAATTTGAAAGATGTGGAAATTGTAGGGGCAAAAATTTCAGTTATAAATTCTGAACTAGTACGCATTATGTCTAGAGTGTTGACAGTATCGAAAATGCGTCGATCGCTAGCCTGCAAACTATTTCCGGCTGTCGCTTGTCTCCGCGGGCGGCACCAGTGAGAGCCGGAAATAAGGCGTCTGCGTTCGCAGGCTAGTCGTTGGCCGGATATGTGAAATTTGTTTGGATGCAAAGGAATTGATCGTAGCATATATGAAATAAGTGTTTTCTACAGTTTCAGTTTGTTTTAATTTTTCTACAAGTTTTCGTAACGACGATTTCTCTTCACCTGATTAAGAATTCGACCACGGCGGCGAGACTGCTAAGAAATGACATACTAAGTTTAAAATAAGATGTCACAATTAACCGTTCGGACCCGTGCGTCCAGATTTTTACAAACTTTAACGTACTGCATTAAAAGCAAGCAAGAGTTGCGAAAGTCAATCACGATCTCCTGTTCATCGTTTTACAGGTAAATCAGAGCAAAATTTCAGTGGAATCCA
>JAEMPF020003679.1:0-14146 GCA_022496165.2 Catalaphyllia jardinei
CTACTGCATTTACCCAAGAAATCATAACTGAATGCTTAGTTACTTCTGTCACTAACTGTCAGTAGCTTTCTATGCTCTCAGCCATTTTTATCGCTCATTACAGTAGTATAGTAGTTGGGGGTTCCAGCACAGAATTTTGTATTGGATTAACACTTGAATTTTTATATTTGATTTTTTGTGCTGAAATTATCGACTATTCCCCCAACTACTTTTTTGCGATTGTCTGTATTGGATTCAAATGAATTGGATGAGCACTTGAATTTTTATATCTGATTTTTTGTGCTGGCACCCCCAACTGCTTATTTTTGATTTTACTATACCACTTTTTATTTTGGCCTTTTTTACAATTGTCTGTATTGGATTCAAATGAATTGGATGAACACTTGAATTTTTGTATTTGATTTTTTGTGCTGAAATTATCGACTATTCCCCCAACTACTTTTTACAATTGTCTGTATTGGATTTCAAACACTGGAATTTTTCTGCCTTATTTTTTTATGACGTGATTTATTTTATGCATTGATGTAATTATTGACAACAATCTTTTATTTTTTAGTTTGAACATTACACCACATTTTTCACAAAAGCTTATGAATGTTACTCTCATTTTTTATATTATATGTTTGGAAAAAAATTTTTTATGACCATAAGCATAACTTGTCTTTCCATCTTTTAGAATGTACCTCTTATCATCGAAACAACTGAGTGATACTTTATTTATCTCATAACTTCCTAACTGATGATTCTCACTTCTTATTGTTTTCATTTTATTGTACATCTGATCATTATTGAATAAAGTATTTTTATAATTCTCATGTGCTATGTCTTTTTTGATTACATTCTTTTTATTCCTTTTGCAGTCTTTCCACCTTTATTGTTATCTTTAATGTAACTGTACATTTTTGATCTTAATCCAACGAATTCAACAATTGGGATTCCAGCTGCTTCATCTTTAAACTTACCAATTACTTTTTTATTTGATTTGTCGAAATGAGGTGACTCTTGAGGATAGTCACTATTATCAAATTTATGTTTCTTATCCCAGAAATCTTTATAAACATCTTTGGCTTCTATCTCATATGTCAAACTATCAGTGTCAGTGAATAGTAATTTAGCTTTTTCTCCATACATATCTTTTATATCATTGTAATGGAAATCATACATCAAAGTCTTACTCAAATCTAAGATACACATCCCCACATATGCTGGTCTGTTCAGAGTGAGGGTTTCTTTTATTTTATGTACAGCCACCAGATTCTCATTGATGATCTTACAGTATTGTGAAAAAGTAATGCAAACGATAATCGTTGAATATCGCGCTTTGTTCTTGCGATATATCAACGGTATTTCTTCGATATATCGCACATATAGGCGACGTGTTGCAACGATAATTCAACGAGATATCGGCGCTCCCCTTCGATATCTCGCCGATATATCGTTCTTGCGATATATCACTACAGCGATATATCGTACAGCGCGCTACGGATTCCATACGATATATCGCTCTAGCGACATATCACTATAACGATATATCGTAGAGCGAGTAAAAACTCGCTGAGGTGGGTGGCCAGCATCCAAAGAAAGTTTTTTTGTTCAACAAAGCGAAACAAGAGGTAAAATGTTTGGACCTGGGTTAGACACTATCGACGAATGACTCTCCTAAAGCAAAACTGATGAATTGAAAGCTATGAATATGAAGCTATAATTTGTTGAGAAATAAGTCCGTGTAAGCTGCTCAACAGAATTATTTGTTAGTAATCATCCATGGGAAAGTGAACTGCAACCAGTGTAGTTTATGTGGAAGATGTTTTTATGTCATTTAGGAAGTATTGTAGAGGGATAGTCAACCTGAACATGAGCTTCTAGATTAGAATATTCACCCATGCGAGAACCTTTTATCGAGTATTCACAGCCGTTGATCGCGACCACATCAGTCACGATTAATTTATGACAACAAGATATTTTTTGTTTCCAATTGATGTTTACTGAAACACTCCTCCATTAAACAGACGAAACTGCTTGTTGGATGTTTAAATGCTCCTTGAAAATCGTTTTACGTTAACTTACCGTTCGTACGACTTTTTAGTACTGTCTGTGACATTCTGAAAACTCATCCGCAGTCACGCTGTTACTCTACGCTGATTGGATGATGCTAAAGAATGCATCCAATCGGGATGGAGCAAACAGCGTGACTGTTGCTCCTTGGGACACGAAATCCTGGTCGCTTCGAAAGCTGCATTTCTCGACAATTATTTGGCGGTTAGCACTTGGATTTAAATGGACCTTCGATTGAATGCCATGAGAAGAAGCATCAAGCTTTCAGTTTATCTGGTGTTCGAATTGGAAACCGGGCTATTCAAATTTCTGGGTGAAAATTTGCTTGGCGCTGGAGAGGTCGAAAAAATTATGAGCTTTCGACCTTTGACTCCTTCTCACAACGTGTAGCAAGAGTCGACCCAAAACCCACCAAATCGCTCAAATTCACCATTTTGAGCCGAAAAAGCTTTATAACAAGTAAACAGTTTAAGTGGAAAGCATAATTTCAAATACTTCGGAAATCTTCGTTACGCAGCATGCAAATAACATGTGTCTTTAATCTCGCATGTAAACAAAAACCTATTCACGTTTACATCTGCAAATGTCTCAAATTTTCGCCACTAAACTTAGGAGAAGTTTCACATGCGTTATATCTTAAATGATCTTTCCACAACTATAATTAAATCTGTACACATTTAGTTATTTTTTTCTTCAAGGAAAACGTTTGTGGTTTGGCATGGGTTGAGCGGCTTCGGCGGGTCTTTCCAAAATGTTTAGTCTTTAGCATTCCAAAGATCCGCACCGAAAAAGAGATAATCTCTGGCTTTTATATTTGACACAAACCGTTTATTCAAAGAACAAATTCTCTTCTTTTAACCAAAGGATTGTTTATCAAAGTTTCTTTAGCGCGCCGCAAACAAAGTTTTACATGCGTCGCCAAGTCGGTTGCTTGAACCGAGTTTACTTTCTATTGAAGTTGTTATCTATTGTGTTTGCTCTATGGAGAGTGGATTGTGATCTTTCATGGAAATCCCATGTCCTATCAGTTGCTGCAAAAGCAAATCGCGTTCTGGGCTTACTTAAACGCACGTTTGGCAGATGCTCCGAAGCTATAAAAATGGGGTATATATCTATGGTTCGTCCGATGATTGAATATGCGTGCCCCGCTTGGAATCCCCATCAACAATACTTGTCAGATAAAGTAGAGCGAATTCAGCGTAATGCCTCTAGGTGGATTCTTAGCAAGGACATTACTTACGACGAAAGACTGTCGAAGCTAAAATGGATGCATCTCAAAACCCGTCGAAATTTTCTAAGTCTGATACAACTTTTTAAGTATAACAAGGGCTTTTGCATTGTAAATCTAGATGATTATGTGAAGTTCTCTTCTTGCCGCACAAGATGTACCAATAGATATAAGATTTGGAAACCCTATGCTCGTACAAATATTCTTAAGTATTCTTTTTGGCATAGGTATATTGATGAGTGGAATTCCTTACCGAAAGATATCGTTGAAGCAGTCAGTGTTAGTAATTTCAAGAGGCGTCTGTATAAGATGCTCATTAAGGATTCTGTATCACACTAGGATGTTTATGTTTTCTTATGGATGTTTTATTTTGGCTGTATTTTGTACGTTTACATTATGGGTTTAAATTAATTAGTTGGTTATATATACAGATTTTAGATTGCTGGAGATTTATCTATGTCATAGGCTTTGTAGTATATATAGTTTGTACATATATTTATTTATTTATTATATAGATATTTACATATTTATATATATCTACATACAAGTACATATAGTATATATGTATATATATATATCTTCTGGGGGTCAGCTTTATATGAAGATTAAGTTCTTCCCTGTTGGCACCCTATTTGCATTTGTACTTTTTGTTCCTCTAGTGTATGCAAATAAAGTTGTTATAAATAGATTGTTGAAGCCTCTATTCCCAGTACTATTTGACAGAAAGCAACAAATTTGGATTTAAAGGCCAATTTCCTACGGATGATTCATAATGTACAGAGTAAAAAGCCGTGGATGGTTTACATGTAAAAAGCTTTACAAATATAATTGGTCATCGAGAGATTGGGGTCGGTGAAACGAACAACTACAAAATACACAAACATACGAACACTCGTGTCATCTTACATACATGTAAAGGTGACATTGTAATCCCTCAGAGCAAACGATTAAACGCTCGGAGGAGCAAACGATATATCGTTCAGAGCAAACGATAAATCACTCGGAGCAAACAATATATCGCTCAGAGCAAACGATAAATCGCTCGGAGCAAACGATAAATCGCTCGGAGCAAACGATATATCGCTTGGTGAAAACGATATATCGCTTGCTGCAAACGATATATCGTTCAGAGCAAACGATAAATCGCACAGGACTTAGCGAAATATCGTAACTGCTACAACAATAGCTCCATGATATATCGCGCGATATATCGTTCCTAGTTAATTACCGTTCAAATATCGCCGATATATCGCGATTGTCGCGATATTCGTCGATTATCGTTTGCATTACTTTTTCACAATACTGTACTACTGACATAGGTTGGCTTACTGGTTAATTTTGATAATTTCTTTTCATCAGTGACAAGTCTTACATCAACACGCTTTCTGATATTTTCCATTGCCTTTCCAAATACACTATTATTCATGAGTTTGAAGAAATCTTTTTCAAAGTTATTTTTTGCATTCTTTCTTTTTTCAGTATTATAGTCAATATATTTTTTTAACCAAGGAGATTGATTGAACTCGAGAACTCTATGAACTTTAGTTACTTTTAAACCAAGATCCATATATAACTTCAAATTTCTATAATGAAGAACATATTTTTCTTTTTTGCTTAATGTTGGAATTAATTTATGAACTAAACCGATTGATATATTATATTTGTCAGAAATATTTTTTGAATATTTGGATAATATTTCTTCGGTGACTTTAATCTTTTCTGGTGCAAGAGGATAATCATTATGAAGATTATGTAACTCTTTAGGATAATCAAGATCAACTTCAAGAATTAAACCTTTTTTTATTATTTTCTGAATATTTACCAAGATCTAAATTATTAATGTCTTTTTCTTTCATCCATTTGAAGCCTCCAGTGGGTAAATATTGACTCATTGCCCAACCATATAGATTATTAGCATCAAGATACATTATATACTTTGAGGGCGCCTTCTCATCGTATTCTTTCATGTATTTATTATTTGCTTTTCCATATCGATTGGCAATGTAACTTATTCCACCACGTAAGCCTTTTTCAATGAACTGAAACATATCAATATCAGTCATAAGCTCAAGTTTAATATTAGTCATCTTTAACATTGCATCCCATGATAAACCTGGAGATGTAAAATAATGACATGGATCGAGTCCATAATATTCAAGACAAGTCTTTCTGAAGTTTTCAAATACATCAACAAGCAAAAGTACGTCAGATTGAAGGTATAAGTCATGATACTCACCCATATTTTTTAGATTGAAAGTTTTCCAAACTTCTTGAGCATGTTGGTAATCTTCATCTGAAATATGTTCATTATTTAATATGCTATAAAAATCTTCTTTTGTTGGAAGTGGTTCTTCAAATTCATCAAAACTATTCATAAAGTCATATGGATAAACACCTTTTTTGGCCATTAGATCAAGCTTTGTACCTTTGAACCTCATTGAGGTATATCTTAGTTTATCATAATTTGGATTAATGCAAGCTTTATCTTTATTCTTACAATTGATACAATTACCACATGGAAGGCTGGTTCTATGTTGCATTACATTATCTTTTTTACTCACTTTATTTAAACACTTTTTTGGATTACATGTATCACATTTTCCACATTTTGTGATATTACTTACAAGTTTATCCAATGATGATCCCATGAATTGAAAACTATCAATAAAAGTCAAGTGATTACCTAACATGAAAGCCATATACTTTTCCATGTTATTAGGAATTGCATTTATATTCATTTGACATTTCTTACCATTTTTATTTATATGTTCATAATTCTTGACTATTTCTCCAATCTCTTTCATAATAAAATGAGAATCATAACCTCTCAGATTATGAAATATAACTGGTATTTTTATTTTTTCTGGATTTACTCTGAGTTGTAAATTACATTCTTGATGAGCTGAGCCTCTATACTTACCAGTAATATGACAATGATCTCTAACTCGAATATCTTTATCAGTATATTTTTTATTACAAATGTAACATTCATTAGCTTTTTGAAATTCATCTTCATTTTCTTTATTCATTTTCAATGGTTTATTGAATTCTTTTTTCATTATTTTCTTACAATATTTAACTTCATCTAACAGGTATTCCATGAATGTATACACAGCCTTTTCACCGCGGTATACTTTTAATGGTTGACTATATTTGTCATCATAACAACAGACAACCTTATAACCAAATCCACAGTCTGTATGCTTCTGGTATGCTTCAGTATATGATTTATCATTATTAGGTTTACACCCAGATATCTTTTCTGTTATTGCCTCGAAGTCTGCATATATAACAAATGGCACTGGCTGTTGTTTATGAAAGTTGTTGAATTTTAATGTATTGTTGTTTTTGTCAGGCATTTTTACTGCTTGTGTTCCATTCACTTGAATGCAATTGTTTTTGTGATCATTCAATACTCTTTCAGAGCTAAAACACTGTAGGCAATGCATGCAGAAGTGCTTACTTTCTTTATGTTTTGTTTGATTGTACATGAATCTGTTGAAATCTTCAATTAGCACATAGTGTTTATTTTTATCCTCAGTTATCAGTAATAATTCCATGTGATTTTCATATTTTTCTTTTGACACATAGATGGGATATGGTTGTTTATTTTCAAATCCGAAAACATTAATATTAATCTCATTTTGCTTTTCAATTTTATTGTACTGCTTTGTGGTTACTGGAAATTCAATGCCAGAATAATCAAGATTTTGTATAAATTCTTTATCAGATTTTTTAATTCGCTGTGGATTTTTATCTTGTGGATTTAAATGTCTTATATGACACCATCTGAAGCATTCATTATCTTCATTTTTCATATTGATCAATCCTTTTTTACTGTTTTTAAGTTCTTGTGGAAGTCTAATGTATGAAGAGCCTTTCATTGGTTTATACTGTACGATATTAAGATAATGATTGTCAACAGATTCAATGGTCCAACCAGAACCTTCAGAAATCCATTGAGCTACCATATTCAAGATTTGTTGTTTTGATAATTGTGATGCTTCATGTATTTCTGTGTTATTCATGATGGTTTGAGGTTTGCTATTGAAGTATGCAGTTTTGAATATTTTTTTGTACGTTCTTAATATGTTTGATGCTTGTTGTCTTTTTTGTTTGTCTTCTAGTGATTTTTCGAATAGTATTTGTTGTCTTATTTCCTTCTCGGCGTCTCTTTGCCATTTTTTGATTAATCGCTTTAGTTCTTTGGTTAGTGTGATGGGTTTGGAATTGAGAGAGTATATGGAGTTTGTCATTATTATTTGATATAATTTTTTTATAATTTATACTATCCATATTTCTTTAAGTCGGTTTAAATATACTATATCTATATATGAAAATGTTTTTTGGTGCGTTTGAAATTGTCAATAATTAAAAACAATTATGTTTTTAGCTATTGATTGATGAAATTGAAATGATGTGTTCTTTAGTTGATCTTTGCTTCATTTTGCTTGTGTTTCTTTGTATTTAGATGTTTCCATTTTCCGGATAATTTGTAATCATGATTGTCACATATTTGACATTTCCATTCTTTATTCATCATGTACTTTGTTTTGCTTTGCTTTATTGCTTGCTTTCTGTCTTCTTTGGTTGAATATTTTATTGGTCTTCCTTTCACCATTAATTATACTATATATAATATTTCTTTAAATGATATTGAAATGCGTTTATTGTTGAAGCGCGTTTAAATATCAAATAAAGCTGTATTTGCATTATCATCAATATGATTATAATCAATATCTTTAAATTCTAATAATCTCAAAGCTACGGATTTTATGTTATTTTTACATGCCAATAATAAAGCAGTATTTCCATTACTTTGTTCATGATTATAATCAATATCTTTAAATTCTAATAGCTTCAAAGCAACAGATTCCATGTTATTTTCACATGCCAATGATAAAGCTGTATTTCCATCATTATCAAAATGATTATAATTGATATCTTTAAATTCTAATAGCTTTAAAGCAACAGATTCCATGTCATTTTCACATGCACATAATAAAGCTGTATTTACATAATAATCCATATGATTATAATCAATATCTTTAAATTCTAATAGCTTTAAAGCAACAGATTCCATGTCATTTTTACATACACATAATAAAGCTGTATTTTCATTATCATCAATATGATTATAATCAATATCTTTAAATTCTAATAGCTTTAAAGCAACAGATTCCATTTGATTTTCACATGCCCATGATAAAGCCGTATTTCCATTTTTATCAATCTGATTATAATTAATATCTTTAAATTCTAATAGCTTTGAAGCAACAGACTCCAAGTTATTTTCACATGCCCATAATAAAGCCGTATTTCCATTTTTATCAATCTGATTATAATTAATATCTTTAAATTCCAATAGCTTTAAAGCAACTGATTTTAAATATTTATAACAAGCCCATATTAAAGCCGTATTTCCATTATTATTAATATGATTATAATTAATATCTTTAAATTCTAATAGCTCTAAAGCAACAGATTCCATGTTATTTTTACATGCCCATAATAAAGCCGTATTTCCATCATAATCAATATGATTATAATTAATATCTTTAAATTCTAATAGCTTTGAAGCAACATTATTCATGTTATTTTCACATGCCCATAATAAAGCCGTATTTCCATTATTATTAATATGATTATAATTAATATCTTTAGATTCTAATAGCTCTAAAGCAACAGATTCCATTTTATTTTCACATGCCCATAATAAAGCCGTATTTCCATTATAACAAGCCCATATCCAATCCGCGTATCTATCTATTTTGTTATAATCAATATCAAATTTCATTTCTATATTATATATTAATAAAATTTCCTTATGACATTTTATAGTGTGTTTAAATCCTTCATTGGAATCCAGCTGTTGAAATCATCACTGTATCCCTTCCATTTAACTAAAGCTTGTTTCTTTTCATAATCCCTGCGAATGACTTTATCAATACGAAAAACATCCTGCTTGGCTTTTAATAATTCAGGTTCATAAAAACTCCCTTGTATGTCTTCATCATTGAGATCTTTTATTTTGTATGTTATTGGATTAGTGTATTGTATTTTATCAATTGTAAAAATCTCTTCGGTCCAATTTGGTGTATAACCCTTATCAAACACATTCCGTTTATACTTAGATATTCGGACCTGATCACCTATTTTAAATTTTGGTTTCTGTTTTGATGTTTCCATATCACCGTATAGATTGAAGTAAACTGTACCCTCATTCTTTTTCTTTGAAGCCTCAACTGGTGTCATTTTTATGCTTGAATGTTTTGTGTTGTTGTACTGATTTACTAGTTCAGGTAACATGTCTAGATACAATGTATTACCTTGAACTGTGAACTGTTTCCACATTTTGGATTTAATTGTCCTATTCCATCTTTCAACTACTGATGACTTCTCTTCATTCTCGGTTGAGTACATTTGTATCCCATTTTTCTCTAATAGGTCTTTCAAATGTTTGTTATAGAACTCTTTTCCCTTGTCAACCCAAATATATTGTGGTTTTCTACCTTTCTTGAATATTGTTTTGAATGCTTCAGTGACAGATTCACCTTTCTTATCTTTTAACGGAATGATCCAACCATATTTGCTGAATACATCAATAACCATTAGAAGATATCGATAACCTTTGTTCCATTTACTGAACTGCTGCATTTCAACCAAATCACTTGCCCATATTTCATCGATATGATTTGTGATTACACGCCGCAGAGTGAAATTCCGTTTTATGGGTGTATGTAACTCATCAGCTAATTTTTCTTGCCAGTTTTCTTCACTCGACGGCTTTTCCCGTTTTTTGACTTCTTAACACCCATGCCTAATTTTGACTTAGCTGCTATAGCGCTCCTAGCCACAGTATGCCCCCATTGTCGATCTTTCCATGGAATAGCATCAAGAGCTTTAACCATCTTACGATCAGCTTCATTCTTACACTTCACTTGATCACCTTTTGGTTTATTACCGCAAACTGAATAGTCAACATCATGCTGCATACTGACTGCATCTGTTCTACCTGTTGGTTGTTGATATATCTCAAGTATCTGACCAGTGTTGGGATCATACCTCAGTTGCTCTTCAAGAGGGTTACCAGGGCCTGTATACTTATGTCCAGGCATCACAAACCCTTTCTTTGGTGCAACCTTGAGAATAGCATTATGGATGTCTAACCCTCCACCATAACCTTTCCATTTAATCCATGAGTTGTATGATCTACTACCTCCAGTATCTTTGTAAGCTTTGTACTGTGTCTTGTATTCAGCAACTAAGGCTCTACCCTCTTTTGCACTCACTTCAGGTCCTTTGAACAATCCAGGTGCAGTGGCAACATTCCAAGCTTTCTTCCAATCTACAAATGGAAATGGTATTGGTAATCCTTTACCACTATGTGTTGGATCCAATTTTTTTGATAAGTCTGATGTGAAACTGTCCAAAGCTTGATCAAGATATTGGTTAGCCGTCTCTTTTATTTTTTGTTTGACTATATCTGATTTAACAGCCTTTGCAGCACCAGCTCGTCCAAGATTGAATAAACCTTTAACACCACTTTTAAGCAGTTGTTCTCCTAGTAAGCCCCCAGCCTGTGAGGGCTCAATCAGTTTAAACCTAACTCTTTCATCTTTTCATTTAACTCTTTGTTCTTTTTCATATTTTGTTTTGTTATTTTGGCTTCTTTGTCGAGAATTTTTTGAATTTCTTTTCTCGTATATGCCTTTTTAGTATTTTGTTTTTTATTTCTTTTTATTTTTGCCTTTTCTTTTCTTTCTTTTTCCCATTTGTCAAGTATTTCTTGGTCAATGGCTGTCAAACCATATTGTCTTACTTGATTTTTACACTCTTCCAAATTACCAAGATATCTACCTTTCGGTGTTTTTCTGGCTCCACAATATGGGCCGACAGGTTTCTTTCTTGGTAATGCACCTCCGGTTGTATTTATTATGAATTTTGTCTTTGTTATCCCGCATTCAACACAAGTGCACTTTAACATCATACGCCCATTTTTGGCTTTAGCATATCGTTCACTCCCTGGAACGCATTCAGTTTGTTTCTTCTGTTTTACGCAATATGATTTTACCATGTATATATATAATTTAGATATTTTTGAAATAATATTCAATGAATCTCATTATCCATTGTATCATGTATATTGAACACTTTTAATAAATCATAATACAACTTCCCCTTATTCATTTCTTTCAAAAAATACAAACAAAAGTAGCCACATGTGGTTGTATTTATATTTTGAATTTGATTATTTTGATGAAGCAGAGTTAAATTCTTTCTTTTAGCATGATTTACCATTTCTTGAAAAGGAGGCATACCAAAACTATCAAAATAATTTATCACACCATCTTTTACATAAGTAGCTACCCAATGGCTTCCACTCATATATGATGGTTCAAGATTGTAAATAAATAATGCTTGGTTATGATTATGTGGAACATTACCATCTCTTGATAAAACATCATTGATTGGGATGTTGAGATATCTGCACCATTTTAGCAGATCATGATTGCTTAATGGGATGTCTTCATGGAATTTAGGTTTCACAGTATTGCTCCTAGAAGTGGAATTTGATTGAATGGGCTGTTTGGTCCTAATAGTAGACCCTTTCCTTTTTTTTTTGTTTGTCTTTTTTTTCCCATACCAACTTTGTTGTCACCCCAATTACCAAAAAACGGTGGCGACCTTTATGCACCCATTCTCGGAGCTCCTCTTCCACCTTTTGGTGGTGCTCCAACTTTGGGGGCACCTCTTCCAGTCAAAGCTTTTAAAACCATTGGAATCCCAATACTGGCAAGTAAAGTACCAAGGAAACCACCTGATTGTTTTTTTGTTGGTCTTATATGAACACCTGAACCTGATTGAAGGGCAGATAGAATGTCCTGCTTTTGTTTTGCAGTTAGTAGGTGTTTGTTTGCAATGAGCTGATCAATCTTATTTTGTGGAATGAGGAAACCACCTTTTTGTACTCCTTTTCCGGATATCTTTTTAACAATTTGTTGTGCTCCTGCACTAGATGCCCCTGCTAAAGCTGCCAATCCTATAGTTTTCGCAATGGTTGGTCCAAATGCACGCGCAAGAGCTAGAGCTGAGGTTAGTAAACTGCCACCAACTTGCTTTCTGATATTAGTCTTGGAAAGTTTGATGTCCATACCTTTCTTCAATTTCCGATTCTTCTCCAATCTATTCTTCACTGTAGCTGGGACATGTAGAGTGTCATTCCCATGAAGAGAGTTATTAGTTAGCCTTATGACGACTGTTTCTCTTTTACTATAAGCATCACCAATATTCTTCTTCTGATTTTTTGATAGTTTAACATTTATTGCAAAAAGTTGAGTCATTTCTTGTATATAATATATGTTATATAATTTCTTATTACAAAACATATCTGAATTAAAAATGTCTCATGCTTTTATACTATAACTAATTCATTTCCCACCTTATCGATTACGACTGTCTCTTCATATAGGACGATAGCGTGTACGCTAAAAGCATCAGCTGCTAATGTATTAGCATTAAGTTTATACCTAAATATCAACTGCTTTGGGTCTCTAGTTACTTTTTCTGTTTGAAAAGACAAATCAAAGTATATGAGAGAATAAAGAGAGTTGTAATTAGCTAGGTTGAGCTGTGTGCCGGTGTTGTAATTATTCTTTCTCATACCATAAGACATCAAATCTTTGAATATCCTTACTTTTGATTCTGAATCGTATTCAGTTTCTGGATAGAATATTCCATTCCCGTATTCCAATCTACATGTCGTCAAATAACGATGGTTAGCAGCAACGTTGTCGGCTGAATCTAATTTGAAAGTATCAAAGAGGTACGGATTCATATCTGCATTGTTTGTTTTATCTCGTTGTAGATATACAAAGATGGCAATAACATTATCAATACTGGAGGAGATTTGGAAGAACCCACTGCTATGTGTTGTTGCGGAAACCTGATACAATTCTCTTTTGTACGTCCAAGTCTTTTCTTTCATAAAGGAATTGATAAAATTATCAAATAAGCTGTCCTTTGGTAACAATCTTGGGACCCATAGTAAGAATCTATTAACAACCACTCGACCAGCATCTGCACCAGCTGCTTTAAATATTAATTCATTATCATTCTGTAACTCTATATTAGCTTATAGTTGCATTTTGTCAAGCTTTTTTTCATGCAACTCTTCAAAAAAACTATAACGATTAAGAGGTATGATTACATTAACATCTTTTAGAACATTTGCGTCTGTCATCAAAAGTTTTCTAGCCTGATAACCTGTATTAGTGTCGGCAGAGGTAGAATCTGTATCTAGATACCAAAGAGAGTTTTTAGCAACGCTACGACTAAAATCATCACTATATTCAAGGAGGTTCTTCACAAAAGTAACTTTATGGAGATTATTAGTATCATACACAATCTTACCAGCACTCTTTATCATAATATGGTTAATTAATGAATGGGCTCCATTGACAACTGCTGCACGATCTGCAACAACATAGCGTGCTCCATCAGCCAATTTTTGCAACTGAAATTGTACTTCGAAATAAGCATTATACCAATCGTAGTATGAAGACCTGTCATTAATCGTAAATTTGTAGCCATTTTTTTGTTGGTTTTGACCATTAGCTGGGATCCGAATAACATCATCTAATTGATATCGAACCAATTCATATCTTTGTAAATATTCACTTGTTCTGAAAGCCATTATATTATTATGTTACATAATTTTTACTCTACTCCTTCTTTTCAAACCTGATCCTGATATGAGTCTATTGATTAACATATCAGTACTTTCTTCTTGCTGTGGTGGAACTATTTTAGCACTTTGTCCTACATCATCAATTCTCATATTCCTAAGCTTTTTCATTATCA
>JAEMPF020003680.1:7500-14143 GCA_022496165.2 Catalaphyllia jardinei
TCCTGCCAGACACAGCAGAGGCTGCAGAGAGCACATGGAAATGAAATATTATTGTGTCGGTTTTTTTGTGGTGAAATAATATTCTGTGAAATAACATAAGCATTTATTCTTGAACTGCAGCGAATTTATACAGCCTTGTGAAACGAAATAAGGAAGGAGACTTCCAAAATAGGATGAAACGAGGTTACAGACAACTCGCTGGCGGATCACGTTGACTAGGACTGAATGAGTTCTCAGCTCAGTGTTTGGCGCCAAAATTTCACAAGGGTGACGTCATACCGACCTCTGTCTCAATTTTTGGTGGTTTCGGCGCACTGATGTCATTCCACCTAAAGCCAGTTTCACGCTAAACCACTTCGTGCAATACTCTATTATTTCAGATACTATGTTTCATGCATTGCATTGGTGAACTACTTCTGAAAATGTTCCGCTCACTTATTATTGCCCTAATCAGTCTGGATGTATGCTGAACCATTTCACGCAACGCTGTGCCATTTGATGTTACGCTGTACCACTTCCCGCCGAGCTGTGTACGTGATCTTAGGCTGCACCGTGTGAAATGCCAAGCTATTTCACGCAAAGCTGTGCTATTTGATATTACGCTGTATGACTTCACCAAATGCTGTGCTATTTCATCCGGGGCTGACTCATTCGACATCACGCTGAACTGTTTCGCTCGACTCTGTGCCATTTCATGCTCAGCTATCCCATCTTACCCTGTATCAATTGTTGCAATGCTCTGCCATTTCATGTAACGCTATCCCATTTTACATAACTCTAGCCCAGTTAAAACTATGCTGTGCCGCTTCAACAGAGATAGCTAGCCTATTCGTTCTTTGACATGACCAGATCTTTTTATGTTGTACCATTTAACAAACTGGACCTAAACTATTTACATTTAGACTGAATCATTTGTGTCTTCATTGTGCCATTTTGAAAAGGGCGGCTAGACAGTTTCTAAACTGTTTAAACCATTTACTGGTTGAGTATCCCATTCCACCAAAGACAACCGGTCCAACTGCATTGGAACTGCATCATTTCCATATAACCGGTACCAAGTAACAAAGGACGTTTAAACCATTTCTGTTTATGCTAGACTGTTTGTATTGTTTGTATTTTTGGTGGTGACGGCGGCCCATAGCTTTCTTCCATAAACTTTATTTGTAAGTCAAAAGCTTACGCGTACAACTAGCGCGAGAAGATGTTTACTCATTCACAGTGTTTTCATCCCGGAAAAACTTACCTTTTCCCATTGCCTCAGAACAAAAAATGTAGTAAAAAATAGTTGCTTATTCACATAGAAGGGAGTTTCGTGTAATTTCTTTAGAAATCTAAGTTCGAGTGTAAGTAAGTGGAATCTCCTTGTTTTAGTAGACCCCAGTCTACTGCATCACACCTTTTTGCTCGGACCCGCTCGTTTCACCGCCCTACGTATAAGCGCCCTGGGGCCTGTTTCTCGAAAGACCCGGTAAATTATCGGGTCCGGTAAGTCACCCGTTAAGTTCCCGTAAACTTTACGGGTGTTTACGGGAGGTCTTGACCTCCCGTAAAGTTACCGGGAAGTCGAAAATTTCGCAAAATTAAACAAAATGGCGGTCTTATCACACAGTCTTATCAAAACGCCCCTTTCTTGTCGATATGGCTGACTGCGAAGTCATTGAACGATTTCGGCTCTCTCGAGCAAGAATACAGTGGCTCGTCGAGGAAATGAAGGAGGAATTGGAAAGGAACACGGCGAGACGCTGCCCACTGGCTTCGGAAACGCAGGTAAATATTTATTTTGTTTTTAAAAAAACTTTTGTAAGATCCTTCCTTCTTCCCAATATTGTCTTCTCTTAGTTAAGCTAAATTCGTATCAGTATAAACTGCTGAAATAAGTGTTTGAAGCTAAATTTTAAGTTTTTAAGTTGGTTGTTTCCTCAGCGGTCCGCAAATCTTGTTTGATTGCTCTCTAGACATTTTAAAAATGTAGATCCTGTGTTGTGTTTGATGCCCACTGCAAGATTCTTTTTTATAACACCTATTTATAATGCCTTTCAGGTTCTCCTAGCACTTCGCTATTATGCTTGTAGAAATCTCTGTGCAAACGTGATTTATCACAAAGCTTTCCAAATCAAAATTTTTTTTTAATAACTAAAGCAAAGCACATGCTCTGATTGTTTCATTCATCATCTATTATTTCCCCATGGATGCACACTGCTGATATGTGTGTTAATGTGATGTAGCTGGAAAAAAAGACTCCTTTTGCTCCAATGTGTCAATATTGCATTGTAAAACAAGTGGTAAACACTACAGCTGTACACCGTTGAGGTATGAGTGCACTTGGGGGGTTTGCAAAGCACTCAAGAAGCTAGAGTAGCACTCGGGTATCATGCTTAGCAACCTCCTACATGTATCCACAACTCAATAAAGTGTGCTATGGCATTTACCATTTGTTAATTAAGTTTAGGAATTCAATGGGTGAGTCCAGAAACAAAAACAGTTACAACAGAGGTTACTTTCTGGAATTTCAATGGCAGACAGGAGTTCTTCCTGACTGAGCATAGGGAGTGGGAGAAATTGAATATTTTGTCCTTGTCCTACAGGCAACAATGGCTGACTTTAAGTTTTACAAAACAGCAGGAATGCCTCGGGTGATTGGTGCTTTGGATGGCTCAGGAACATTTGTATGTGTGCCATAAAAGCTTTCATGCCATAAACACCATGGTAGTGTGCAATGCACAACTTTCATTCACCAACTGTGTAAATAAGAAAAATATGTAATCAGCTTCTTCTCAAACTCATTAATAATTCAATAAGATAAAACAAAGAAAATCAAAAGTGTGAAGGAGGTTTGGATACCTGGTCTTAATTAGCATAGATTTTGACGATTTTACTTCTCTGTTTACTCCTTAGTTTTTCTTTCGATTGAGAAGATATATCAAACACTAGCGACAGTGTTTCATCGGCTATCCAAACACCTCGAATTTTGTCAAAAATACTCCGCTGCGCACTGTATTTTCAACTTTCTTCTCGGTGTTTGAATATCCCGATGAAACACTGTCTCTCGTGTTTGATATATTACATGAAAAATCGCAGTAAAGATTTTTATGTTTATCACAACAATAGACAGAATTCTTCTCATGCAATTAATAGGTTAAAGATACAACATATTTGATAACATACTCAATCTCTATTTTCTTAATATGATGCCATTGACCATACCATCTATGATTTCAATGGAGGTAAAGAACTGAGATAATTTTGATTATTTCAATTGCATTGGAAATAATTCTATTGTCTTAGCACAGAAGCAGATTTTTAACAATGTCTTAACAAATATTATCCAGGTCCAATTTTCACCTAGCTATAGGCGGCTACTTGGTGATAAACTTAGACACTTTAAATCTGGCTTTAAATCTGCTCAAGGACAATGAACTAAATATGAAAGATATATTGTATTTTACAAAATAAATTGTATTTATTACAAGTATTAATATGGATGGATAAGAAGACCTACCAAGGCAATTTGGACGGATTTTGACTTCTAAAGAATGCAATGGGCGCAATATTTTGCTGTTAGAATTGGCTGGCTAGACAAAAAACACAGGTAACAGAGGTAGGTTAAGTGGTGTACCGTCGAGACTTGCTATTCCCCAGGCATTCCTTTCGGTTAGGAATAGGATAAAATAGGATAATTACAGGTTTTCCAAGCATATGAATAGCAACTGTTCAGTTTGTTGAAGGTTTGAACGAACGCTTAAAATTCTGGATTTAGAATTATCTTTTCATTAAAAACTTTCAAGGCAAACGTGTGTTTTTTGTTGGTTTCGAATGTAGTAGAAAACGGACATGTTGGGATTTGCTGTGGGGGAGATAGGCCATTGAAGAAACGTAAGAGGACTGGGAAAGAGTATAGTTGTTTTCCGTTTGTTTGAAAAACTAAGATATTCAAATGAAAAATCAACTAAATTTGACAGTTTTAACCGATAGCCTGTTTTCTGATTGGCCGATTAATCACGCATTTGATTGGCTGTGAGTGAGTTTTTTTTTCTGAAGAGATGTGTCTGAGATCTCGATCTTAGGGAACTCCTTGCTTGAAATTTCAAAACAACATAATAGTAAGCAGAATATGACGCAATTGTAGTCACTTTGATTCTTTTTATTTCTCTTGAAGCCTGATTTTGTTAACAAGAGATGAGAATTTCACCTATCAGTTTCCCTTAACGGGCAGGTAGATTATCTAAAGAAAAACATGCCCCGCAAAAATATTAATGACTGTCGGCAAAGTGTTCGGCTTTCCTTTGCTTTGAAAGTTATGTTTCCCGAGAGGTTCAGCTAGATAACTTAAGGCTCCAGCGAATTTACCAGGGTTTGTTGACTCGCAGTTTCGCTACTGGATTATCAAAAGCAAGTCATGTCTGGACGTGGTAAAGGAGGCAAAGGTCTAGGAAAGGGCGGCGCTAAGCGTCATCGCAAGATTTTAAGAGACAACATCCAGGGCATAACCAAGCCAGCTATCCGTCGTCCAGCTCGTCGCGGTGGGGTCAAGCGTATCTCTGGGCTGATCTACGAGGAGACTCGCGGAGTCCTGAAAGTCTTCCTTGAGAACGTCATACGTGATGCTGTGACCTACACCGAGCACGCCAAAAGAAAGACAGTGACAGCCATGGACGTGGTCTACGCACTCAAACACCAAGGACGTACTCTGTACGGATTTGGTGGTTAGCGAAGTGCCTGACTACAAGCTCCCGCAGCCCTCACCAACAACAAAAAAAAAAACCGGCTCCTTTAGGAGCCAACAAGTCTAACAAAAGTCCCGACCAGCAATAAATGCGATACATTTTTAACAACAGCGCGAACAACAACAGTTCTACGTTGCGCTTTAATTTGCTTTAATTTCAATTTCCTTTACTGAAATAGTGGTGTAAGGTCGCGCAGTAAAACAGAAGTTAAAAGTTGCAATAATTGCCAACATTTTTTTTTGTGTGAAGTGTTGGTATTTACGTCAAGAGTTCAATTACGGTGTGTGTTTCTAGAGATGATCTTTCAGTGGGCAAATGAGATGGCAGTCAAATATTCCTCGGGCTTAGAGTAGACTAAGAACCCATGTACATCTTTTTTTAAACAAGTTTACTGTCAGACATTTCCATTGCCCTTTCGCTTTTCCTTTATTCCTGATCGAACCGACCAGGAGCACTAGACAACTTCTGGAACACTCGGACGGTTCTTATTTGATCTTGAAATAAAAGCGGTATACAACACGCAAACCACACACGATATTGCCCACGCGCTAAACAGAATTTACATTGTATGTTGTGGGTTTTCAGAGTGACTGTTCCTGTGTTTCTGTCGGCGGAGTACGCGAATCGCTTACCTTTTAATTAACTGGACTCTATTGAGTTGCTTTCATGTGATAGTTTTAAGCTCATATCCTCAGTTCGTCGGGCACCTATAGTGTTGAAAATTCTAAGATGAGTATTAAGGATATCCTGATCAGAAGTCTGTGATTTGTCGCTTATCATCTTATTTTATTTGTATTGGTAATCCTATATATTGTCGTGTTTTTATAGTACTTATAAATAAATAAAGATATAAAGAAATAAATACTGAACTTGCCTCTTTGTTTAAAACTAACGCGTGCATGCCTGATTATTGCACGCCTTGTTTTTCTTTTCTTTTTTTGGTCTCTCTCTCTCTCCGTCCCTCCCTCCCTCCTTCCCTGTCTATGTGTAGTAGCTCAACTTTACCATTTTGTTTTGTGTTTCGTGCGCTTGACGCCAATGCCTAATAGGGATGATTTTTCAAATCTTTTCTTGTATTGCTATAAGGTTGCTATGAGGCCGCCCTTTTATATCTGTATTGGAACATGACTTTGGTTAACATTTGGTGGCTCCTAAAGGAGCCGTTTTGAGTTTGTGATCAAGCTGGGAGCTTAATGTTGTTTCTTCTCCGATTTCTTGGTCAAAAGCACTGCTTGTATGTTGGGAAAAACTCCACCCTGAGCGATAGTCACGCCAGCAAGAAGCTTGTTTAGCTCTTCATCGTTTCGTTTCTAAGTTTCGAACGTTAGGTGTCTAAAGTTAGGTTTCTAAGTGAATTTGCGGAACAAAGAAAAAAATAGCTTTTTTAAGTCTCTCTTTTGCTCAAATCAGTGCTGTTGGCCTAGTTAGACCTTTTTCACTTTCCAAAAGTACGTTTCTAAAAAAATTTGAGGAACAAAGAAACAATAGCTTTTTGAAGTCTCTTTTTGCTAAAATCAGCGACATTGGCCAACTAAGATCCTCTTTTTAAAGGTACGTTTCTAAGTGAATTCCAGGAAGGAAAAAAAATACCTCAAAGTCTCCTTTATTGCTTAAATCGGCGCTGCTGGGGTAGTAACACCTTTTTCAGTGGCCAAAAATAGGTTTCTGAAAAAATTCGAGGAACCAACAAAAAAAATAGCTTTTTGAAGTCTGTTTATTGCTTAATTTAGCTAAATTTAGAAAGAATAGCTTTTTAAAGTCTCTCTTTTGCTTAAATCAGCGCTGTTGTCCTACTTAGACCTTTTTTAGTGGCCAAAAAGAGGTTTCTAAGTAAATTTGAGGAACGAAGAAAGAAAAGGTTTTTGAAGTCTCTTTTTTGCTTAAATCACCGCCATTGGCCTACTAAGACCCTTTTAGTC
>JAEMPF020031008.1:0-32280 GCA_022496165.2 Catalaphyllia jardinei
CTTGAAAATGATCTCAGCGAGATCGAAACGTCGTATTTTTTCGCTAACTAAACTCTGACAATTGTAAATGTTACTATAACTGAAAGGATTCTCAAGTGCTTGTTATTTGAGAGCAATGTTCCTTGAGAGCCTTGACCATAAAAATGATGCAACCTGTTCCGCCGCAAGGCGACTTTCGAAGAACTTAATAAATCAAAAGAGTCGACTTCTGAAATGTCACTCGAGGATCCTTTGGTGGCATTTGCAGGGAACCGGCTCTGGGCTTAAAGTCAGTAGAATGTGATCTTGCAAACTGTCACGTGCACGCAATTTGAGTGAACTCAAAGTACTTTGAACAGGGCAGAATAAAATAGAATTCATTCATTGAGTTCATATCAAACTTTGACATTCATCACAGGCAGAGTCCAAACTGAATTAAGCCATCTGGCACCTTGTGTCTGTCCTCTTGATTACACTAAAAAGTAAATAGCGTGTGCACAAGAATCCCAACAATTATTATTAAAAATGTAATCGAAGCAACATTATTTCATATTGTATTTGTTTCAAGTATCAGTAAGCTATTAACTATAGTATATTTGAAATGTTGACACAACAATTTCTTTCTTTTATTTCAGAAAAGGGAAGCTGGTCTCTTCTGGCAAAAAGAATGCTGATCACCTTACAATCCTCAACATCCTCCTGCAAAGCCCAGAAGAGTTGCAACTTAAGCACAAGCCCTCTTCAATACGATAGAACAGGATCTATATGCTAGATATGCGAGAAATCCCTAACTGCTCTGCAGAAGCTGACAATAGCGCCTACATTTCCAAAGGTAGCGCAAAGCAGTGTTACACGTACAACGCATCAGGTTCCACGACAGCCCATAAGAGCGAAAATGGTGCATGGTATGTGAAAGTTAAGGAAGCCAAAATGTACACACGTTACATTCCCGAAAGTGAAGTTTACGAGCTTACCCGCCTTTACTGTATGTTACGTGTATGTTACGAAAAATTGTTGCGTGACTTACGTGAAGATTCGCGAATATGCTAATTTCCTCTTGAATCTTTTAGCATATTTAATTAGTGCGGTATCCTCGTGACTCAGCAATTCTATTTTAAGCCATTTGCGTATGTTACTGTAAATAGCTTATTATTGCAATGTTTCTTTATTTAGTAGGGCTGGAAAGTTCTAGAATCTTTCGCTGTAAAGTATTTCAGAGAATCGGTGTAGTTCATAGGTGGTTTCATTTCCCAGGAGTGTTGAGAGAAAAATCTCGTGAGCCATTAGTGTTAACTGAAGTGTGACGAAGGTCGCATGTAAAGCTTGAAGGCTTTGTGAAGTATTGACGGAGGTTGTGTTTGTTTAAGTGTAACAGAGAGGTTACGTGTATTTGGCAGAGGCCGTGTGTTTATACAAGAGTGACGGAAGTCCCAGTGTAGTTACAAGCCTAGCGTGTGCTTCTTGTGGAGTCTTGTGTGGAATTACTGCGTTCGTGTGGAATAAATATCCTTGTTGTGTTTTCCGACATCCCTGTGTTCTGTTTGGACTACAAACTACCTACACTAAAAACATTCGGACTCGCAACACTGGGGGCCTGTTCAGGAGAGTGGAATTTAAGAAACTGTTTGTTGTCTACCGTTAATCCGGAAAGGATCACAACTTGGAAGGAATTAACTGTACTGTGAAAGAAAGTTGTAGCAAGTGAAAAAACTGTGGAGTTTTAACGGTGTGAAATGGAGAAATTTTTTCAACTTGGAGAAAAGTTTGCACCGGAAGGAGAGAACCTACTTGAATTTTTGTGTGAACAACAAGATTTGGAACTTGAGGAGAAACGCAGAGAGGAAGAAGGTGAGGAGAAATGCAGAGAGGAAGAACGTGAGGAGAAACGTCGGAGACATGAAGAAGAAAGAAGGCAGGAAGAAGAAGAGAAAGAAGAAAAATGCAGAAGAGAGGACGAAGAAAGAGAAACAAGGCAACAAGAACGAGATTTGAGGAAATTAGAAATGGAAGCTGACCTCATGAGACAGAAAGAGGCTGTTGAGGTTGCCAAGAGAGAGCACGAATTAGAACTTGCCCGTATAGGACAAGGAAATCTGGATGATCGCACACGTGACAGAGAGGATCGAGCTAAGGCACCTAAACTCCCCTCGTTTGTTGATGGCAAGGACGACTTAGACGCATATTTACAGAGGTCCGAGAGATTTGCAGAGACAGCTAAGTGCTGCTCTGTTGTCTGGACGAGCACTAGAAGTGTATTCATGTCTATCAGAGGAAGCAGCTAAGGATTATGACAAGGTAAAGGTTGCGTTAATGAAGAGATATGATCTTACGGAAGACGACCATCATCGCCAATTTAGGGCATCCAAACCGGAAGTCGATGAAAGCCCGGACCAGTTTATTGTGCGACTGGACAGATACCTTTTACGTTGGCTAGAGCTTTCAGATACTGAGCAAACCTTTAATGGCCTGAAGGACTTAATAGTGAAAGAACAGTTTATTGACTCCTGCCCTAAAGATTTGGGCATTCACTTACGAGAAAGGGCACCTAAAAATCTAGCAAAGATTGCGAAGATCGCTGATCAGTACTTGGAGGCTCATGATAAGCATTTGCTCAGCCCAGCATCCAAACCGGAAGTCGATGAAAGCCCGGACCAGTTTATTGTGCGACTGGACAGATACCTTTTACGTTGGCTAGAGCTTTCAGATACTGAGCGAACCTTTAATGGCCTGAAGGACTTAATAGTGAAAGAACAGTTTATTGTCTCCTGCCCTAAAGATTTGGGCATTTAATTTACGAGAAAGGGCACCTAAAAATCTAGCAAAGATTGCGAAGATCGCTGATCAGTACTTGGAGGCTCATGATAAGCATTTGTTCAGCCCAGCGAGTAGAAAGCCAGCAGAGCAGCCTGAGGAGGTCAAAGCTGAGAACATACAGTTTAATTCAACAGCCATACAGTGCTTTAAGTCCAACCCCTGTGGTCATAAAGCTGTGAACTGCCCAACAAAAACAAAAAGTTGTTTTCTATGTGGCAAGTAAGGACACGAAGCTAGAAACTGTTGATCAATTAGACGAAGATCTGAACGACAAAGGATGGTAACCCTGTGCAACGTGGTTAAGTGAGTGCCAGTTGTCTAGTTCAACTGTCTGAAATTAAACCTACAGAAGAGGAAGTTTAGTCATGTATCAGAGATGATCAGCTACTGTTAGCCTGTGGAAAGAAGATTTCATTGTTAAGTAGTGCTTGTGTTGAACCGTTGACTGGAGTGAGAAGTAAAATGCCTGTTGTGAAAGGTAGAGAATTCTGTTGATGTCCTGAGAGACACTGGTTGTGGCGGAATAGTAGTAAAGAAGGATCTTGTGTCTGAGGACCAGTTCACTGGCGACTTTAAAGTGATGCTGCTCATCGACAACATGGCAAGGAAAGTGCCTATTGCAAAGATTAATGTTGATACACCTTATCTCAAGGGCCAAGTGGAAGCGCAGTGTCTCCCTGATCCTGTTTATGACCTACTTATTGGTAATGTACCGGGCGCGAGAGCTGCTGACGACCCAGATCCGAGCTGGCAAGATCATGTGCAAGAAGAGAATAATGGAACTACAAGAAGTCAAGATAAGAAGGCTGGAGAAAGTATTCCGTCAAATCTTCTAGCATATTCAATTAGTGCTGTATCATCGTGACTCAGCAATTCTATTTTAAGCCATTTGCGTATGTTACTGTAAATAGCTTATTATTGCAATGTTTCTTTATTTAGTAGGGCTGGAAAGTTCTAGAATCTTTCGCCATAAAGTGTATAAGAGAATCGATGTAATTCATAGGTGGTTTCATTTTCCAGGAGTGTTGAGAGAAAAATCTCGTGAGCCAGTAGTGTTTGCTGAAGTGTGACGAAGGTCGCGTTTGTTGTATTTGGCAGAGGCTGTGTGTTTATACAAGAGTGACGGAAGTCCAAGTGTAGTTAAAAGCCTAGCGTGTGCTTCTTGTGGAGTCTTGTGTGGAATTACTGTGTTTGTGTGGAATAAATATCCTTGTTGTGTTTTCCGACATCCCTGTGTTCTGTTTGGACAACAAACTACCTACCACTAAAAACATTCGAACTCGCAACACCGTACAAGCAAGAACAATCCAGACTTTTCCCTCACAATTGCCATTGTCATGGCATGCAATGAGCATGAGCCCAAACCACACTATTTAGTGATGTATCGCTGGGCAGGAGAAGACTGGGGGCCTGAAGACTTTGTTCTACCTCGTCATGGGAATGCAACATGGTCCACAACAAATGCTTACTACTGTAAAGATCCAAAGCTGTTGACGGGAATCAATGGTATGTTACGAAAGGCGATGTCCACAGATAGAGTTTACAGTACTATTGCAAAGAAAAAAGAAACTGTGAGTCAAACGGTCATCGGCCCTAAAGTGATTGATAACAGAAAGTATGCCACCAAAAAAGCTCGCGAAAGTAACAACCAACATGGATGTCTGCAGTGAGGTGGAAGTTGTAGTGTCCAGTCTCCAAACCATTCCACTGGTAAATAGCGTTACTTTCATCAAAGAACAATATGTTAGCATTAACTTTTTGCCCAGTATGTTGAACGATCTTTTCAGATTCTGTGCCCTTGGAAATGCTATTCTCCGTGTGGACACAACATTCGAACTTGTTGATGGTCTTTGGTTCACCAATACACCACATACCAATGAGGCACTGATTGATCTGAAATGAAAGCATCCAGAATTTCCCAGGCCCAGCTTCTGGCACTCCCGCAAGATGCGAGAAAGCTATCATCATTTTTCCCCTTGTTGTACAGAAACCAGAGCTTGTTGGTCTGAAGAAAAATGGTCACGACCTTGACAAAGCCCTATCAAATGGTTTCACTAAAGTTTTTCAAGATGCAAAAACCCTGCAATGAACCCAACATATATTTTCTGCTTGTATTTTTATAATTTACTTTTCCTCTGAGATATTACCTAAGTCCAGCTACTCTGTAAATCCGAGATTAAATAAAGTGTATGTATGTATGTAGGTAGGTAGGTATGTATGTATGTATGTAACACATGCAGGAACGAAACGCACTCAAGTTGCAATCTGTTCGATGTAACCAGCGGTCAAAACAAATCATCATGGCAGACATCTACAGTTCCCAAAGTGATGTGCTTCTTCAGAGTGGACTTGCAGATCCCAATGATGACGATGATTTTGATGTCAAACTTGACAGCCCCAAAAGTGTCTTAGAAAAAGCCGCCCCTGGTTTTCACGATTGGTTTCGAAAAAAAAGAGCACAACAACTCAAGGAGTCCCTTATCATGTCTGCAAGAAAACATCTCGGTATCGAAGGACGCTTCTACTAACAGCTTGGAACTCAAGCACAAGCTGCAGAAGAAGAGGCTAAGGGAAGGCGAGATGCCAAACAAAGTTGCTTGTGTAAGTAAAGAACTTCAAAAGTGATCAGAGGAATTGTACATCAAGGAGGCAAGAGCCATTCCTGGTTTGGGCAAATATCATCTCGCCCCTGGATACGACCATTTCCATGTTGACCCACCAAAGTAGAACCGTTGAAGTCCTGAGAGGCAGTGTAAGCAGTAAACTCTTTTGTGAATTTGTTCCCAAATTGTAAGACTTGTACAAGAAACCCAGTTCAGCTGGACATAAGACCTCACTGAAGACTAATAAGAGAAGATCAGAACTACCAGAGCTGAAGATCTTGCTGAACGTATTCCCGATGTTAACTCAGAAGCCAAGAAAACTGCTGTGTCTCCCATACGACTGTCAAAAGTCAGTAGAGGCTCACAGTGGCAGGTAGGATGAATAATGATTACATTTACAAGAGAGATTTTGTGAACAATGACGTACAGTCCTTTTACTTTTGTGTTGAAATGTTGGACTGTAACAAGGAACTTGATGACATACTACACACAAAGATGTTTTAAGAATGTCAGTGAGGTTTTCCATTTCTTTGATACACAACGATGTTTAGGGAATATTTTTCTATCAAAGTAACATCTAAAAAAAAGTGAAGTATACAGGAAATGTTTATTTACAATATCTCACCAACTGCCTGAAAGAATACGACCAAAATTTTGCATTCAACGCCATTGATGTGCCCTCCAGGCCCCAGTTGTTTAAAGACTGGATAACGCTATCCAGTGGATAAGTAGTAACAAAACAAACCACACTATTCGCTGGATAGTGATTTATCCGGTGGATAGCGCTATCCACCTTTTGAACAAAAAGGAAGCAGGGAGACCCTTGTAGCCAAGGGACTCCAACTTGAGCCAACAGAAACCTAAAAAATACATTTCTTGTAAAAGTTTAAAAAAGTTGTCGTTTACAGGGCTCGAAATTTAAAAAAATGTCTGGTCGCAATTTGCGACTAGTTACGAAAATTTGGTCGCAATTTTGAAAATTTTAGTCGCAAAATTAATTGAGGTCATTTAATTAATTAATAAGTGATTAAAAATAGACTTTGAAACGTGTAGTGCTTTAATTTCCATTGTTTCTACAGCTTTCATGTCATTTAGAGATTTAATTGCGTCTTAGACAACACTACTAGTCCATCTAAACGATCAAGTTGAACCTGTGTCCCTTTTTGAAAATTAAGGCACACAAGTGCCTGTTATGTTAGTCAAAGCGATAGATTTACAAATCATGAACAGATATTACCGCTGGAAACTTACAGTTCTTACATGTAAATGCATCCAATCTCTGCAAAATAACGTAATAAATGTACTGGACAGAAATATTAGCTTACCTACATTTGTAGTTGTACCTTTCGAAGGTTTTCAACCAATAACAAAACAAGTAATGAATTATTTTTTTATATACAAGCTTTACACCTTAAGTTTCAGGGGTGTTGCTACAGTGGTTATTCAAAGAACCCTGAATGACTGAACCATTCAATACAAATGCGTGCCATGACTCGCGCACCACGGCAATCCGCCATCAAAACAGCAAAGCGAAGTGTAATATGAGCCTGCGATATACATTTGTAAAGAAACCGCTGAAAATGGCGGGCTATCAAAGGAAAATCATTGCGTGCATGTATCCCAGGTAAATTACGATAAACCTTCAGATTGTAACAAAATTGTAAGTCGCAAATTCATTGAATCTTTTCATTTCTAAAGTTATTTAAGCAAAAATTCGACTGCTAGCTCTTTTATTTCGTATCAGACAAGGCAAAACCTAGTCGCAAATTTGCGACTACTCTCTTTTTTCTAGTCGCAAAAAGAAAATTTAAGTCGCAAATGCGACCGTATCGGTCGCAATTTCGAGCCCTGGTTTATTGCATTCTGAGTTGTTAATGCTATTACACAAGATACATTGTTGAAACTCAGTGTGAAAGTGACTACAGGTTTCAAAATGGAAAGCTACCAAAAAGCATTAAGAGAAGATCCAAATAGAGAACTTAGTCAGTGGACTAGTCATTGAAAACCATAAATAATTTACTTTACGTCGATAGCTTCAACTTTTTACGAAGATGCTCTATTTACTCTAAGCAAACACAATATGAGTTTTTGAATAAAATGTTGTTGCACCTTCTGAACTAGAGTGCTTGAAAAAGATTTTCAAATTATTGAAGAAAAATAGAAATGATCGACTTGAAGCGAACTTTGTTTGCAGTAGTTCATTTGGATTGGGCCAAGAGTAAAACTTCCTTGTTGTTTACAAAGATTGTTCGTTTTGGAAAATATTATTAGCATTAACACAGTTGTTTTTTTAACGCATTGACAAAAGTTTCATAATCGACTGGAATTCATAGTGATCTTGAGAAGTTGTGATAACGATGTCATCATTGAATGTCTTAAAAGTTTTGCTTAAGAAAATAAAAGTGGCATTTCATTATCTCCATTTGTTGTTGTCTATGGTTCATGTTGTTCATAGTTAAGTTGCTGAGACCATTAAAAGTTAATTATAGAGCTTTAAAAAAAAAAGATATGGAGTTTCGTAGATGTTCTTGAATGGTATTAAAGAAGCATATCTCGAGACAATAAGGGGCCATCCTTGCAGTTAGCCGGTGGACAGACCACCTAGTGGGGTATAGGAGAAAAAATAAGCAGGTGGAGTGAGCCAAACATAGTTTAGAGAAGATCTCGCAAAGCCTGTGTTCGCTTGGCTTTCCAGTTTTTTGCGCTATATCTAACAAGGGAGCTTGTTCAAAGACTAAGTATATTGTAGAGCATTATTTCCTAAAAATGTCCCTTGCATATGAAGGGTTATCAAATGCTTTCATTTCGCTGCTAGCAGTTGTTCAAGTCCCTATTCATGCAAGACCCCCAGCAGCTCATAGCTTAGTGAACTATGTTTCTGGTGACAGTGCAACCACGTTTGGAGAAGTCTGTATGAGACCCTCAACAGCTCATAGTTAATTGAACTCTGTTTCCCGTAACAGTATAAGCGCGTTTGGAGGAGCCTATATGAGACCCTCAGCAGCTCATAGCTCAGTGAACTGTGTTTCTGTTAACAGTTTAACCGTGTTTTGAGAAGTCTATAAATTATGAGACCCTCAACAGCTCATAGTTCATTGTTTGAACTCTGTTTCTGGTAACAGTTCAACCGCGTTTGGAGAAGTCTCTATGAGATCCTCAACAGCTCATAGCTCAGTGGGCTGTGTTTCTGGTAACAGTTCAACCGCATTTGGAGAAGTCTATACGAGACCCTTAACAGCTCATAGTTCAGTGAACTCTGTTTCTGGTGACGGTTCAACCACGGTTTCCTGATCCAGAGGCCAGCCAGCTATCATCAGGAGTTTCATTTGGAATTTCCGGAAACTTTCCTTAGCTTTCGAGTCTTTTTTATTCACGGCATCATTTCAGGTAATTTTAGAAATCAGTCAAGTGCATTGTAGGTCACTTTAGATTCATTTTAGATCCTTTTAGGTCATTTGGATTCATTTTTAGATCACTTCAGGTCATTGTAGATCATTTTAGGTCATTTTAGGTCACTTTAGATCATTTTAGGTCATTCCTTGTTTTAGTAACTACGTTTTATTTTCCGTTGTTTTCTCAAGTACAACAAAGGAAATTCTGTTGTATTTGGTTTATTTATTTATTTCACAGATAACTGTGTGAATCTCCATCTAACGGGGTATATGGTGGTAATCCTAGGGAAATGAAAGGCAATCAGTTGCTCAAAATCCTCTCCCCAACCTTACTCCTTATACATTTATACATAATTACGTACGTAAGGTTGATTCTTAGTTTATAACTTCTTTTTTTATTGATATAAATCTAAATTTTTTACAAAGTTAAGATCGGGTAGACTGGTAAAAATAGGGCTTAGGCATCAAAAGGGGTGGGCCATAAAAAAGTTGCACTACAGAGGGGATGGGTTAAGTGTAAAACAAGCTTCAATCTGATCATACAGAAAGTGCGCTTATACCGATAGTGACATTATGAGTTTGAGTTAAAACTTTGAGTACAGGTTATACGAAGAAGGCCTTGAAAATTTACATTCAAAATGCTACAAAGAGGTGAATATTTTTCCTATCACCAAAATTGTTCAACAATAGTAAAAGAAAAACATATACTGCTTTTAACAAAAACACAAACATCCACAGTAAAACTGATGTCAAGATTGCGATCTAAGTTCCCGGTGAGGAGACAACCTTGTAAATGGAAAGGTAAAACAACTGCAGTGAAGCTTGTGCAACAAAATGTACAAACCTACTTTCTAAAGAAGCAGAAAAAGGTTGGCATCTAAAAACATTTTATCGAGGTTATGGCATGACATAATCAACAGTGACACGGGAGGTGTCTCGAGTAAAGAGTTACGGTTATATGAGAAATACCGCATGTTCCAATCCTGGAACCAGTAAATTCACATATATTTACCAACCAAGTAAAGATAATCCCCTCGACCTAGTCTCCCACTTTTTTTGCTCTTGTAAATAGCCCCTTAAGACCACCTGGCCATTTCTAAACATGCCATCACATTACCCTTTCAACTATGTACAACGAGTATAATGCATATTTATAAGCAAATTGTTTTAAAATTCTTCTTGCACATGACCGACTACATCGTGCAAAAGACAGTAGGGCAATGGGAAGACTGAAGTCTGGTAAGAAATGATACAACAGTCTGTATATACCCACACTGAATAAGAATACTTTACCCGGACATCACTTTGGAATCATGACTATCTGCAGTCGCCTGTGTGTTTCCTACCGGGGAACCTGAAATCACACAAATAATCATATTTTATAACATACATAGCATGGTTATTGTATTTCTATTTTCTCTGTTTCCAAAATAAGGTAACAGATACAACATGTCTTTATATTGTTTGTCACGGGCATTGCTTTTACAAAAGATGACTAAAAGAAAACTTGTCCATCACATTATATAAAGCACAAATGAAATGGAAAATAATTGCTGCTTATTTGAAAGGCTTTTCAAAATTCAGAAGAATGGCGTTTCCCTTTTTGGGATATCTCTTTTCATTCAAGAGATATTAATGTTTTTGTATGATGCAAATAAGGAAAGTGGTCACATAATTAGCCTGCGAACGCAGACGCATTTCCAGCTGTCGCTTGTCCCTGCTGAAAATAACGTCTGCAAACTCGAGCCACGAGAACGATTTCCATGACGTCAGCTCTTATAAACCAATCACATTTCTTCTTGCATATCTGGAGAGGTAACATGCAGAAATCGTGCGTGGAACTCTCGCAAACACGTGTTAAAAAAATGGCGGAGGATGCGTTCAAGAAAATGTGCGAAGTTTTTGGGTTTGATAGCCTTAATAAGCATCAAGAGGAAGCCTTGCGATTTGTTTTTGAATCGAAAAGCAATGTTTTTGTAAATCTTCAGGTACAAAATGAGGTTGACTAGCCTACAGTACACGACTTCTACGGTTCGTAACATTTGTGCCTTTGCCGTAATAGTAGATGTTCATTGGAATTATCCCCGTTCCGAATTTCCTGCATACTAATTTGGATTTTTGAAGTGCCTAGGTAAATCATTACTATTCAATCTGCCTAGGTACTAATAAACGTCGCTCTAGTACAATGAAAACAATAAACTTGCCCGCTAATAGTGAACTTTGATTGGCTCATGTATAGGCTATGATCTGTTCAAAATAAAAGCGCGCTTTCTCTTGGTAGCGTTATCTTTCTTGTGATCGCTTTGCTTGGAAATATTTTGTTCGAGTTCGCTGTTTGGAAAAATTGTGTTCACTGTTTATCAACGTGGCTTTCATTACCGATGTTCGCGAATTTCAGGCTCTTTTTGACGCTTGTTCCTCGACCCAAGAATGGCAAATGTTGTGTGCTGACGAGAGAGAATTTAAATTCTTAACTAACTGCTCAAGTTTTCTGCTCCATTAGTCATGCACTAAACTCTACTTTCAGCCCTAGGTTTGCATACAAACTCCAACGTACGGAGAAACCCATGGGAAATAAATCTTGTCTTGCCTTGTCTTGGGACTATTAAATTGACAACAATAGAAGTTCAGAGCACAAATTAATTGTCAACACGCCACAATAAAAATTTTCAAACAACTTGTTTCTTTTATTACTTTTATTAGCGAATACAAAATAATAATACACAGAAATGAATACACTAAAACTAAAACAACTACGACATGTTTATGAATGAAGTATCAGAAAATCAATCGTCTTCATTGTATTGCGAGTACTTGTAAGACGAGGTACTGTGTAAACATCAAGACTGTCTAGAGGCTCTCTTCGGTTCATAGTCCAAGTAATTTACAAATTTGACAGACTGGGGGCGTTTATGCTTGCTAACTGGTGACAGCGATTAGACTGCGGGAGGGGGTGTCAAAATTGAAGGAGAGAGGGCAGGAGATGAGATAGAGGAAGAGGTTGCCATGGTAGATAAGGTTTGCGGGGCTGTCACTTGGGTTGGTGCTTGAACTGGAGTCGCTGGTATGATTTCTGGTGGTTCTTGAACGGGGTTTGGCACTGTTACCGTGGTAGAATCTCCTAGACTTGATGGCAAATTAACTTCCAGCTGACTGGTGTTCATCTCTTCAGGTTTATTTCTAGCTGGAAGTGGTGTGTGTGTTCTCAATTGTTGTTTGAAAGTCAGGTATCTGTTTTGCAGCAGTAGAAACTGTTTAGCCTTCTCATCTTCTCCGAGGTCACTGCGAGAGAGAGTGCCATCCATTCCGCTTTGTGATCGCTGCATGGCTAGAAGAAGAGGGTCTGATGAAAGATTTTGCTGTTTCAGATATCTAAGTAACTCCTGAGGGATATTTTCTCCCATCGCTGTTTGATTAGATCCCTCTTCTCCAGAGAGCACATTTGTTCTCAGCCTACAGTCATCTTGAGTTGCAGTTCTCAAATTGATCAAAAGATACCCATAGGGCCTTCTTACAGCTTCTTCATATTGTTTTAGGAAAACATCGGTGCACCCAGGATACATTTGTTTGGCTAGAGTCAAAACTTGAAGCCTATCCCGAGGATTCTTGAACACCACCAAGTAGTGGCTGTTTAAACTAATGCTGCGACTGCCTCCTCCTTGATGGAATACATTCTGTACTATGTAAACAACACTCAGGTTGCGATGGTGGGATCCTCTTGTAAATAAGTTGACGATTCTCTGATCTTTGCTGGTATCAATCATCTGATCATCAAAGACGATTAAATTCCGTTTGTGGTAATTGTGAAGAACAGCTCCCCAAAAAACCTGTCGGCCGACTGTCAGCCATCTGTCGACCAAGAGTCAGCCGACTGTTGGTCGTCTGTCGGCCAACAGTTGCCCGACTGTCGGGCCATTTGTCCGCCATCAAACGGCCGACTGTTGGTCGACAGAAGGCCGACAGGTTTTGCCCAAAATATAGGCTACCTGTTACCCGACAGTCAGCCGAAAGTCGGCCGACAGTTGGTAATGTGTCGGTAACCTGTCGGTAGCTTGTCGGTAAAATGCTAACACAAACCTGAATGTTTTCTCTCGGTTTTCGCTTGATATAACATCCAAAATGTGTAATACATTAACAAGAATAGCCTTTTCTTCTTAGTTTTGGTAATTGCCACTCAAGGCTAGCGCCACGGAAGCCGCAACTAACCAGCGAATTTACGCAACTGCAGCTTCGACATTTACCCCCGCCATGTTGGAAAGGTAAACTATGTCCCAGTCCCTCTCAGATTTTTACATCGTTTTTTACTTGGTTTTTCACAGATTGAGTTAGATCAATTTTCATTTCCTTTTGTATTTTATTTTCGAAGAAGGAAAGAAGTAGAAGGAAAGAAGCAAGAGAAGAGAAATGTATTTTGAAGTTGGGTGGCTGAGGAAAAACGATCGAGATCGACAAAGTAAACAGTATTGATACATACATGACATAATATAAGAGGCTGCGTTGCATTGTAGGGCGATTTGAACGAAAGTGTTTGTATTGATTAGTAACTTATGGTTTTCAGAGTTTTTGGCTTTCAACTTTGCCGTCGATCGGTAAGTAGGTGAAGTCTGTCGAGTCATACATCACCATCACGGAATGTTGTATCGTTTTTACCACAATTTTTTTTTTTCATAACCTGTCAGTAACCTGTTGGTTAGCTGTCGGTAGACTGTCTGTAACCTTCGGTCAACTGACGGCTGAAAGTTGACCGACTGTCGGCCGACAGGTTTTTTTGGGATCTCTTCTTCACAATTATCTCGTTTGTTGACACTAAAATAAGCATCTTGTTCTAAAGCCGTGGGGATTCCCTTGACAAATTCTATGTTTCGTACGCTGACTAGCATTTCCATATAAGCGGGCTGCCACTGTGAGTAACACCACACTATCTTTTCGAGAGGAAGGTTAATCATTCTGTAAGCCTGTGTCAACAGCGATTAGACCCAGACAGTCTTGATCCCGTCATCCCAGCCACCATGCAAGTGAACGGATGTTCAAACTGAAACTGCTGACACTTCTCAGTGGAATAGTGCATGGCAAAGTTAAGCCCTGTTTGTCGGGGTTAGTACCCTGCTCCCAGTATTAACTATATCTTGATATACCAGCAAATGTATCTCGAAAGCAGAACAGAAGTCGAGATTTTTTCCAAGATGTAAACAGAAGTATCGCGTTACAGTCGCCATGCAAATTAGAGTCAAGCTTTTTGTCCTCAACGAAAACGCCACAAAGCATTTACATTTGGATCCCTGCTAGTCACCCAGCTGTCACATGGGTCTACGCCACGTAAGACTACTCAGTAGATAACATATGGCAATCTGCAGCCTTTCCCTGCAGCAAAGAAGTATGGAAAGCTAAAAAACTCTAGAACAAAAATTTATTTTTCAACTCAGCACTCTTAATCCTCATGGTATTAACGGACACTTTTTATTCAACTACTTTATTCTGTTGTTTTTTACATTATCAGACACCAACCAAAAGTGTAGCTTCATCTTTCTGTAAATAAACCACACACAACCCACAATTCCTTGATTCGCTTCGACGAAGGGCTAATGCTCAAAATGTCAGATTTTGAATCTCTTTACGGTGACCAAATCACGTTATCAACCCAGTTGATAAAACCAAATTATCTCGCAAATTTTAAGTCTTGTATTTAACAATTATTCCAAGAGCGCGCATTGGATATGAGATGGTAAATAGCCAACGAGGCCCGAAGCGCGAATGGAATAATTGTTTTATTAAATTCTGTGCGGTTGTATGCTTGGGAATTAGAGCTAAATTTTACTAGTTTTTAATTTTACAAAACAACCGGAAGTTGATGTGGCAAAAACAACAGCAAGTGGGAAGTCACATGGCATGCGCGCCTTTTGTAAACTTTCGTTGAATGAAAATTTGAAAGCGAAGCCGGCGAGTCTGCTGAACGAAAATTACCATCATCTATAATTTAAGGAACGTCTGGCAAACGAAGGATATTCAACCTTAATCAGGAAGTTTGAAAATCGTTCAAGTTTGAGTCATTGAGAAGAGTTTTAATTGTGCACTTGCACATAACAGTTGTAAAAGTACTGCGGAAAACTTTGATTGCTATGTGACAGACGTTGTGTCAAAATTATTCTCGACAAGAACTAAATCAGCGTTCCTTTACTGTGGCTGCCCTTGCATCAGTTCGAGCTGTATATGTGGAGATTGTTGCTGGCCAGTTTTAGAGTCAGGGACAGAAACTATTTTAGCATCGGACTCATCTTCAGAATCTCCGAGATCCTGATGGTTTTTTGTGGCTGGTAAATATTCGAGCCGACGCTTCGGTTCAGCTCATCAAAATACTCAACTTCTTGATGGATTTTTTGCAAGCACAGAATATTTGGCGTTAGTTGGCGTTGAATCTCTTGTCGTGGTCAGCCAAAAAGGAGACTGAGGTAAAACTAGGTCGCCCTCTGGCATTTTTGTTCTCTGTCCGTCGGAGCTCACGGCTGTCGAACAGTTTCTTCATCTGTTCATTGGAAATTAGTTTCTGACCGTTTATTATGGGCTCTATTAGGCCGGCAATGTTGCTGTTTTTCTGAGGTCATTTGCAAATGTTCTAATGCTTTGTTAGCCTCAGTAAAAGCGGGGTCAGAGATAGTGGAAAACAGTTTGATGACCGGGTGCGAGTGAAGGAAACGATCAATGGCGGCTCTCAGATGGATTTCATTGATGAACTTTTGTAAACTGACATTGTGCCATCTTTATTCCTCACAGACGTGCAAAAACTTTTCCGAAAAACATTCAGTTCCTCGTTTAACATTTCTTCTATCGGTTTCGAAAATTTGGTGCCACCAGGACTAGCAAGCGATTCAGTAACATTAAGGTAAAAATTGTTGTCGTTACGTAATCTCCATGAATGCGTAAAAACTCGATGTTCATGTTTGAAATTTCACAGCTTTTAAGGGAAACTTAACGAGTACGTACCAATGAATATTCTCATTCCTAACTTTATGGCTTTTTTGTTGTTACTTGGATGGGATTGTCCTTTAATTTCTTGTATTTCTTCTGTAGACAGCTCACCGAATTTGTTTTATTTCATCCAATTTTTTGCCGACGGAACTTGGTTTCCCAAATAAAATTTTATGCCAAGCCATGTTTGCTGCATTAATTTCCAAATAAGGTCAAACGTAGGTATAATCGCTGGTAACCGAGATACAGTGAACCAATCAGAAAGCTAGAATTGCATTATCCGAGGTTTAGAATTTAATTAAAAAAATGTTGCTGTTGTTGTTGCTGTTGATTGTTTATTGTCGTTGAAGCACTAAGCTACAATTAGCTAGTTTTTAGGCATGCCACTTCAACTGCATTTTAAACATATGAAAGAAATAGGTATTGTGAAGTATATATGAAATAATTCATATTTGCAATGCAGATATAGATGAAAGTGAAGAGTGGCTCAGGGCTTCAACGGGATTAGAACCCGTAGCCTCCGCGATACTGGTGCGATGCTCTACCAAACTGAGCCATGAAGCCACACGGGTTTGAATCCTGTTTAAGCCCTGATTTTTTTCAGGCTTTTTCTTTCCAATTGCTTAAATTGGAAAATTTACTGCGATGATCACTCTTCATTTTTATCTAGATCCGCAGTACAATAAGCAGCACAGATGCAATTGCTTGTGTGCATGCACGTGTGCAGCCGTAGTTTTAATGATAAGCTTACATTTACATTGAGTGTAAATCAATTCACTCATCAAGTTCGGCAGTAAAACAAATGGGTGAAACACTACGATAAAAAAAATCATCCCGTACTTTTGCTTTATCGTTGCTGTCTTCATTCACAGTTGTCATCCTCGCTTAAAAATGAGTAGCTTTAGTCTGAAGAAAAATACGTCAATCGATCGGACCTGCTGGCAATCAATGCTACCACTGCAGTTACGATTCTTAAAAGCCTTGAATGAGAGCTTCTGAGAAGATTTCTGGTCCAAGGGTGACAGGAGTCATTTTTAAAATTATCCATCCTTTCAAGTATCCTGGACTTGCAGCGATGTCTTTCAAATAAATGAAATCTTCATTCAACATCTGTCCGCCATGTTTACTTGACGAGAATGGCAAAGATGGCATGCTTAGTAACCAAGCTCTAGCGGGTTGAATGTAGCGTCATATAACAAGCTTTTTGACCAAACAGATTGTCCAATTCTTATATTCACCACTGGAAATTATACTAATATAATTTAGCATAGTTACTCGCTCTCACAGGCTGCTATAATCACCTCAGGCGAGGTGATTATAGCGGGAGGACAAATTTTCAAAATGGTCGCCTTGAGCTTGGAAAGTTTGGAAAGACACTCTTCAAAGGTAAGATGTGAAAACTGTGCTAAACGTACCTAAGACACCATTTAAATTCCTGTGACAATTTTGCTTATGTCGGCGTGCATGAGTAAATCAAAACAACTATTAAATTTTGCAACAACTTAATTTACCTAACAGAATGGTTTCACGAATTTTGACCACTGTGATGACGCGATTCATTGTCGATAAGAGTACAGACTACACTAAACCACATTAGATTTGTTTTTTACCACAATATCAAAAACAACGAAAGAAGTCCTTGTCAAGATTTGTTGACAATCATTGAAAACACTGAGTCCGACTTGGAAGTGCATGCACTGCATTATCCAAATGAGCTACTTGTACACGTCAGACTTTCCTTTCAAAAACTTTTGCAAACTCGCTCAACATGCAGAAGCAATAAGAAAAAACTTTTTTAGGAAAAGGGTGATGACACATCTCGTCGATAAGAGGAAAGACCGTGATAAACCACATTTCGATTTGTTTTTTACAACAATATCAACGTCAAAGATGTTTTTGTCAGAGCGTGAGCTGAGCAAGGCATTGTGTGACACATTGATGCGAGCAGCTGGGTATGGAGTCTTCTCAACAATGGCCAAAAAGCCAATCAGATTAGCAGCAATTGTGGTAAAATTGAACATTCCTTTGTTTAGGTATTTCTATAATCACCTGAGCAATTATACTAATAAACAATTATTCGCCCTAGGCTCATGAAAATAGTCTCCATTTGGCATGAAAATATGCTAGATTATTTGTCCATGGACATTACCTGTTCTGAGAAGCGAACAGTTTTCTCAGATTGTAGCTCGAGGAAAACTATGAGCTTTGAGGAACAGGTAATGTCCAAGGACAAATATCTGAGCATGTTTTTGCCCCAAACAAAGGCTATTTTGTTTATTATCCTTCAAATCTTTTTCGCAATGCGCACAATTTTGAAAATTGGGGAATATTGTCGGATATTCCCCAGTTTTAGCTGGCGAATATTCAGTCACATGATGTGTTTAGACCATCGTGCACGAGCGAAAGTATTTGATGGATTATAATCATTCACTTCACCATAGGTGAATAATTGTCAATTAGTATAGTCATTCAGGTGATTATGGAAATCCTTGTGCTCTCATTGGCTGTGAATGGCCTCATATTCCGCTATAATCACCTCCAGCGAGGTGATTCACCCTAACCAGCTGCTGTTGACCAAATGTTGAACCAGTGACGTCAAAAGTGCAGCCCGCTGCACATTATTGAACCAATGACGTCAAAAGTGCAGCCCGCTGCAGATTATTAAACCGCTGACTGAGAAAACCTGGAGACAAGGTTGTGTTATATTTGGTGAGCAGTAAAACAAAGAGTGAAATGGTGAAACTCCTTTAAGAATGGGGAAATACTTTGAATGAATAATAAAGCAATAATAAACACATAGTTATTCAGAGTAATGTATGGGATATAATTGTTTGCCAAGGGTGAAGTAAATAATTAGCAAATATTGAATTCGGCTTTTGTAGGATATGAAGAATTCTGCAGATCTCGGAGGGTGTTATCCACCTCCTTGATCTGCAGAATTCATCATATCCTTCTCAGCCTCATTCAATATTTGCTAATTATTCACTTCACCCTTGGCAAACAATTACTAAATATCCCATACATTACTCTGAATAACTATGCATTCAAAGTTTCAATGTTGTAAATACCTTCATGCTGTCTGGCTTCCCTGTTTTTTTCTTCACTTTCTTTCGACTTATTTGTCTGCAAAGATATAAATTACGTTATACTAAAAAGATGATTGAACAGTAAAAACACGAAATTCAACTCATTGTAATGTAAATTGTAATGCAAATGAGCAGGGTTAAATGTGAAAAGGGCTATTGTGACCATTGCAGTTGTGATAGCAATTTAAGCCCAAAGAAAGATTCAACAGGATTTAAGCCCATAGCCTCAACATTGGCACTACATTGCTCCCCTACCAGCTGAGATATGAGGACCCCCGAGAGCTGGGCAATTTATTAAGTTCATCTTAACTTGTGAAAAATGAAATATATATGTATGTAGAATGGCCGTTTTTGGGAGATGGTCAAAATGGAAAAGGCTTCTCTTTATTCTATTCTGAAAGTCAATCCATGGAAAGTCCCATTTGTCCACAATGTATACTGAGAAAATTCAAGTGACTCGTGGGATATTAAGTAAGATAAGATAAGATTTATTAGCTTTCCACTAAATGGGTTTTAAAAACTAATTACAATCAATGCTAAGTACATTAAAATTAAGGATTTAAAATTCTAATAGATGTTAAAAATATATCGTATTGCTAATCAAAAACTACTGAGAAATTCCTTTAAATGTCTCTTGAAGATGTGGGGTATAAAAACATGCGTTGCCCAGAAGCTGACTTATAAGCTGGGAAATTCAAGTTATTCTTATATCTAGTATTACGGTCATGAACACAAACATGTGTCTTAAATCTATGACAAAGGTAGGTAGGGGCTAACCCCTTAACACATTTAAATGCTAAAACTCCAAGTCTGTATTAAGGAAAACAGGTTATGGGGAGCCACCTTAGCTCTCTTAATACTGGTGTTATATGGTCAAATTTCCGCTTTCCAGTGATAATTCTACAAGCAAAATTCTGAACTTTCTGCAGCTTCGGGATATTTTTCTTTGAAGTGTTAGACGACACCAGTAGAACAGTAGTATAACTTACTAAACACTAAAGCTTTTATAACATGTTCTAATGCCCTAGTATCAAACAGATGCTTCACCCTAAAATCTATAAGTCACTATTGGGCATTAAAGGGTTAATCTGACATAAGCTACCTATGCACAAGGACACTGTTTGGGTGACATGATCATCATAGCTTAAAGTACTGTCCACCTGCAGGCCAAGGTCCCGAGCAGAAGGAGATGGAGTGACCTTCTTTCTAAGAAGGGTCACATGAAAGTCAGCGGGCAGCCTCTGAAGCATCTGATGTGTGCCCAACACCAGCAGCTTGGTTTTCTCTGGGTTTATGAGAAGGCTGTTGTAACAGCACCAGCTTGCAATTTTATTTAAGTCCTTGTGGATTTGTTGAATCATATTACTAACCTCAGCAACTGGGAACGAAAGGTTAACTTCGAAAAACATATGACTCTAGAGAACACATGTCTGGTATAGAAGGAATGTTGTTGAGGTAGATAGTAAACAAGGCGGGTCCCAAGATTGAACCCTGTGGGACTCCATGTGAGATACCCTGCAAGCTTGAAGTTTCAGCTCCGATCCTGACACAATGCAGCCGTTCAGAAAGGTAGCTCTTGAACCAATCCAGAGATGCACGGGAAACACCCAGTGCCTGTAGTTTTGCAAGGAGTTGCATGATCTATGCTGTTGAATACTTTCGACGAGTCCAGAAGTACCACAAATGTGACTTTCTTTGCATCCATAGCCTCCAGTGCCTTGTCCGTGATCATAACGTTAAGGGTTTCACACGAATGAAGCTTCTTGTTACCACTTTGGTTTTCGCTAAGGCACCTTTTGGTGGTCATGTATGTGATTAATTGATTCAGAGCAACACTGTCACAAATCTTTGATGCAGCAGGAAGTAATGAGACTGGTCCATTATTATTTGGTATCTCATGATCTCCATCTTTTGGAAGTGGAATGACTAGATATTTTCCACGCTGCAGGAAAAACTGACGACAATAAGGATCGATTCAGAATGTCCATCAGCACAGGCAGAATGCAAGGGAGTGCATCTTAAATCACAGACATGGTGACTTTATCAAACACCGAGGCTTTATTAGAGGAAAATGACATTACAGCTTTACGAATCTCATGACTTGAAACAGCATGGAAATTAAACTTCTCCTCATCCAGAATATATTGTCCACTAGAAAATTCGTTTGGTGGAGACAGTTCATGAGTAGCAATCAAGGCTTTAGATGCCTCTGATGCTTTGGTGCCAACAGATACAAAAAACTTGTTAAACTCCTCTCTGACCTCCTTAACTTCCCTTGTATATACATGCTGCATAGTCTCCTTTCTCGGCAAACAATTCCTTATCAATTTCCACTGAGAACTAGTATTCTGACATCCTTCCATCTCAGTATTTATATATTCATGTTCCACCTTTCGTAGCCTGATCTTAACCACTTGCCTGGAGTCACGGTACAGTTCCCAGTCCACAGGAAGTCCGGTGCAACGAGCGCGCTTCAATAATCTATCTTTATCTCGCATCAACACTTTGATTTCCTCATTGACTAATGGACAATGGTGGTGCTTGACTTGACTATTCCGCGCTATAATCCATCAAATATTTCTGCTTGCGCACGATTGGTCTAGACACGACACGTGACCAAATATTTCCCAGCTAAACCTGGGGAATATCTGAGAATATTCCCCAATTTTCAAAACTGCGTGCATTGTGAAAAAGATTTGAAGGATAATAAACACAATTGACATATGTAGCAAAGATCTATCAAATAGGCCTATATATCCTGTGTTAAACACACATAACTTAGATATGATTCTTCAACTTAAATATATGCTGATAGTATTGAATCTGGCCAGAATCGCATCAAGTGACTGGAAATCCTAGAAATGCTATGGTCTGTGTTAAAACGAGTTTGGTGACCCTCGATTTTTTTTACGTTTTCAATCTAATCTGATCATTTTCTACCTGCAGTCAAAGTTTTAAAAAAATCTGAATGTGGGAAGTTTTGGGCGCAAGCATCCTTAATAGTCTTAGGCGACATGTTAACCAGAGGACCCTAGGTTTGTGCTCAGTCCGCCAAAGGATGGTAACCATGATGTTAAGTCACGTTATTTGCTGTGTCCATTGTAGGCTTGTCTTATCCAAATAGAGAGTGACATGAATCTAGTTTACTATCTACTGACTGAGAGAAAAGTTGAAACATTTGTGTCACATGAGCGAGTTGCTGCCTCATTCCTAAATTTTGAAGTTCAGATAACTGTTGCAGGATCGTGTTTATAGAACAGTATGAGTTTTGTAAAGCTGCATTTATTTTAGCAAGAAATAAAACTAACCCTTAATCTTAAAAAAACAAATGTTAAAATTTTTTCGCCCCTATCAGAAACCGCTTCCCTTTCTTCCTACAATTTACATTAACGATCACCTAACAATTTCATTAACTTACCTGGAAAGTAAAGATTATGTGAAATATCTCGGTGTCCATATCCATTATAAACTATCATGGAAAAACCATATTGATTCTATAACAATGAAACTTAGCAAAACTATCGGACTACTGTCAAAGATACGGCATTTTGTTCCCTTCCATACTCTTGTTAGTATATACAACAGCCTTGTTGTTCCTTGTTTACGATACGGCTTAATTGCTTGGGGTCAAACTGGCAAAACTCAATTAAATAAGCTTCTAATCCTCCAAAAACGTGCTCTCCTTTTCATGTGCTTCGCTGACAGGTGTGATCACGCCATTCCTTTGTTTCTTCGTGCACAGACTTTACCTATTCACTTTTTTATTATAAACTGCTAGCTGAAACAATGAATGATGTAACCAATGATGTTATCCCTTCACAGTTAAAAAATCTGTTCATCCCCACAGAAAAATTTAACCATATAATACGCGATCTTCAGCTTCCGACAACTTTTATATTAAAAAATCAAACCTTGAAGTTAAACGGAAATCCTTTTCAGTAATTGGCGCAATTTGTGGAATGAGATACCAACTAAGCTCTGAACACTACCAAAACTCATTTTTAAAAGGAAAATTCGTATGATTTTGTTTAATATATTAGAATCTGAAGACTCCTACGAAGACTTAGAATCCATCATCTCAAAAGTTAGAAAATACTCTTAATAGCTATCAGCTTTGTTTCGTCTATCTTATGTTATTCATTTTTGTCTTACTTATCCTCCTCTCATAACATATTGCATAGTCAACCTCAATTAATTACATAGCTGTTTCCGTAGACTCAACCTGTTCTGGTATTTACTAATTTTTTATTCATATGTAGTTTAAAGTGTGTACTTCCTGGCCCTCCTCGATTAGCGCAGCTATCTGCGGAGCCAGGGGATTAACGATTACCTACCTGTAAACGAGTAAAAGATTGTTGTTGTTGTTGTTAAATAACAATCGTGACACTTAACCTTATAGAGCCAAAATTTAACAAATGAAAAAATTACTTGTATTCATATATTTTATTTCCTGCAATCTATTTTTTTCGGGACGAAAAGAAAAAAGGAAAGAAAAATTTGTCTTAACTTGCGGTTGATTTGAGATTGACTTGGGCTCGCGGTTGGCTTGTGTAATGCAACAACTCCATTTGATTTGAATTTCCTGTATTAATCACCCTACCTTTATTCTGGTCAAGCATTAGAGGTAATGAAATCATGAGGTATATATACTATTTATGCTTCGCTTTTGAGTATACATAAACAATAGTCTCCATTTGGTGCAAAAATATGCTAGGATCTTTGTCCACGGTCATTATCTGTTCTGAGAAGGAACAGTTTTCCGAGAGCTCGAGGAAAACTGTGAGCTTCAAGGAACAGATAATGTCCAAGGACAAATGTCCGAGCATATTTTCGCCCCAAATGGAGACTTTAAATCAGCTAGAATAAGCCTTAAAAAATGCAACTTCTAAGTCATGCACACCTGTATCTGTGTACCAATTTGACCCTATATGAATAGTATATGAGATGTCATTTTACTGTCACACAAGGAAATTGTAGTTAATGGAACGTGATGTGCATATCTTTAGGTCTTTCATGGCGGCACAGCTCTCAATAAAACTATTGTGTAGTCAAGCTCCAAAGGTTGCTTAACTCTGAGACGCATTGTATATTGGATTTAAACAAGTAGTATAGGGAAAGAGGGGTACCAGCGCATCCTATTGAAAAGGTAAAAAACAGAAGGGAAAAACAAAAGCAAAGGATGTGAGTGAAGGGTATAGAGAAGGCACCAAAGCACATATTATTAGAAAAATTGATACCAATATTACTTAAAAAATATTATATAATAAAGATTATAAATGGAAGCTTACTTAAAAACCCCAGAAATGCAAAAACTAAAGAAAGAAAATTATAAGGAGTACAGAAAGAGATATGATCATTATAAACTAAGAAACACACCTTGGTATTGTGATGTTTGTAATAATGGTAAAGATTATAAATTAGGTGGGAAATGGTCTCATTTAGGCACAAAGAAACATGAGAGAAATCTATATAAACAAAGCAATTTAATAAAATTATAATTAAGAAATAAAATAATTTTAAAAAAAATCGATACCTATATTATATATAAGCAGATGATAAAATCACAAAAAAAAGCTGCAAATTCATATAGTATGAATGTAATTAATAATTATATATTAAATCAACCTATAGTTAGACCAGTAATAAGACCACATATTATAAAAGGAGGTGCACAGGAAAGAGATATACCAAAAGTTAAGCCAAGATTGAGATTACAAAAACCTTTAATACCTGAGAAAGCACCATTTCCTCAAACTAAAAATAAAAAAACACCACAAAAACCTATTCCAAAACCAAGAATAAAAAGCAAGAGACCAACTCCAGCTCCAAGAAGATTTATTCCAAAAACAATTAGACCTGATATTGCTCAATTTATAGAAAAAATAAAACCATTTTATAAGCCAGAAGCAATAGCAGCATTTAGAAAAACATTAAATGATAAAGAAAATCAAATAAGTCCAATTAAAAAATTAGATAATGCATTTGGTGATTATGCATTATCTGCAGAAATAGATATTTTAGATAGTAAAGATCCAAGAAATCAATTTAGCATAGTTTATTATTGGATTGAAAAATTATTACTTGACTATTTAAATAAAAATAGAGGACTAAAATTTAGTATTGCTATTAAAATAAGATTTTATAAACGTAAATTTGATGAAAATGGTGAAGAATTTAGAGAATATGTTGAGGGGTCATTTGGTAATATTGATAATCCAGAAGTTTTAACAAATAGTGATGAGATAAAAGATAAGTATTATTTTATTGTAGAGATTATATTAGAAAAAATATCAAAATGGTTATCTGGAGGATCTGGTTTAATAATAGAGGAGATAATAAGTAATTTTATTAATATTGCAAAATATGTGCCAATTGGTGGTGGATCATATTTACCATTACCAAAAGAATTACAAAATACAAAAAAAGGTTTGATTAATATTAAAAATAATGATGATTATTGTGTGATTTGGAATTCAATAAGACAAGATAATCCAAGAGATAAAGATCCACAAAGAATTACACTAAAAGATAGAAGCTACTTTAAACATTATGATTTAAAAGGAATTAACTTTCCTTGTAAAGTACCTGATATAAAGAAGTTAGAAGATAGAATAAATAAAAATATTAATATTTTTACATATGATTATGGAGTATACCCACTTTATATTAGTGAAAAAAACAATAAAATAATATTAAACATTCTTCAAATACAAGATGGAGATAAAACTCACTATGTTTACATAAAAGATATAAATAAACTTTTATATAGTAAGAATAAAAGAAACTGTCGAATGTATTACTGTGTTCGATGCTTACATGGTTTTATAAGAGAAGACCTTTTAGAAAAACATAAACCTGATTGTAAAGATATAAATACAGGAAACTGCGCAACAAGATTACCAAATATGTTTAAAGATATAAATGGTAAATGGAGAATACCAACTACTCACTTTAAAAATCACGCAAAAAAATTAAAGCAACCATTTACTATCTATGCTGATTTTGAAGCAATATTAGAAGATTTAAAACCAGAAAAAAAGAGTTCAAGTGAATCTTATACAATAAAAGAAAAGAGACATATTCCATGTGGTTTTGGTTATAAATTAGTTTGTTGTTATGATAATAATTTTAGTAAACCAATAAAATTTTATAGAGGAGAAGATGTTGTAAAAGAGTTTTTAAATAGTATATTAGAAGAAGAGAAATACTGCAGAGAGGTTGTAGAAAATAACTTTAATAAACCTCTAAGGATGAGTGAAGAAGATGAGAAAAAATTTGCAGAAGAGAAAGAATGTCACATTTGCAAAAAGAAATATAAAAAAGATGAAAAGGGTGTTAGAGACCACTGTCATATAACTGGCAAATATAGGGGTTCTGCACACAATGAGTGCAATCTAAAATTTAGAGTAAGCGCTGATAATTTAAAAATACAAGTAGTATTTCATAACCTGAGAGGTTATGATGGTCATCACATTGTAAAAGAGATTGGTGGGATATTAAAAGAAAAAAATAAGATAATAGATTTAGAAAACACAGAAATAGAAAGATATAATGAAGAACTCCTCAAAAATAGTACAAAAGATGAATATAAGAAAAATAAAAAGAAAAAGAAGCTTAATCTTAATTTTGGAATAATACCAAAGAATATAGAACAATATTTAACATTTTCAATAGGTAATATATCTTTTATTGATAGTGCTCAATTTTTACTTGGTACATTAGAAAGTTTAGCAGAGTGTTTAGCAAAGAGCAAAGAGAATAAATTTAAATATCTTAGAGAATATTTTAAAGATGATGAGGAGTTTGAGTTGGCAAAGAAAAAGGGTGTCTACCCATATAGCTATATGGATTCATTAAAAAAAGTTTAATGTAACTAGTTTACCAGAAAAGAAATACTTCTTTAATGATTTAGTAGAGAGAGATATTGAAGATAAAGATTATGAGCATGCACAAAAAGTATGGAAAAAGTTTAGAATAAAAAATATGGGAGAATACCATGATTTATATCTAACAATTGATGTTTTATTATTGGTAGATATTTTTGGAAATTTTAGAGAGACATGCTTAAAATATTATGGATTAGATCCACAACATTATCTATCACCACCAAGTTTAGCTTGGGATTCAGCATTAAATAATAAAAAAGGAGTAAATAAAGGAGGAGTATACTTAGATAAAATAATACAAAAAAACATAGACCAGCTTTTATTTTTTGAAAGAGGAAAGAGAGGAGGAATATGTAATATTGCACATAGAGAGGCAAAAGCAAATAATAAATATTTAACTGATTACAATCCAAATGAGAAAAGCACTTATATAATTTATCTTGATGCAAATAACCTTTATGGTTGGGCAATGTCAGAACCACTACCATATGGTGGATTTAAATGGGTAGAAGATTTTCCAGAAAATGAAATGTTGCCAAAAGTAGAGGGAAAAGGAAGGTTTTCTGAAGTAGACTTAGAGTATCCAAAAGAGTTGCATGATTTGCATAATGACTATCCTTGCGCTCCAGAGAGTATAACTATAACAAATGATATGTTATCAGACTACGGTCATGAATTAAAAGACAAATTTAATATTTCAGATACAAAAGTAAAAAAGCTAATGACAACACTAAATGATAAAAAAAATTATGTAGTCCACGAAAGACTTTTAGAGTATTATCTAGAATTAGGTTTTTAAAATTAAAAAAGGTCCACAGGATAATTGAATTTTTTGAAAAACCATGGTTGCAAGACTATATTAAATTTAATACAGATATGAGAACAAATGCAGAGACTGATTTTGAAAAAGATTTTTTTAAACTAATGAATAACAGTGTTTATGGAAAGACAATGGAAAATGTGAGAAAGAGATGTGGCGTTTACCTTGAGACAGACAAAGAGCACTTTCTTAAACAGACAAAAACACCTTATTATGCTGGTTGTAAAATATTTTCAGAAGATTTAGTTGCTGTTAATATGAGAAAGAAAGAGGTTCAAATAGATAAACCGATATACTGTGGTGTTGCTATTCTTGAATTAAGCAAATTGCTTATGTATAAATTTCACTATGGAACAATAAAGCCACTATATGGTGATAGAGCAAAACTATTGTTTACTGATACTGACTCTCTTATGTATCAAATAGAGACAGAAGATGTTTACGAAGACCTTTTTCAATTTAGAGAACAATTAGATAATCATAAATATCCAAAAGACTCAAAATTTAAATTTACTGAGAATAAACAAGTGATTGGAAAGTTTAAAGATGAGACTGCTGGAATTCCTATAACAAAATTTGCTGGATTAAAGAGTAAAATGTATTCATATGAAACAGAGAAGAAAATAGTGGACAAAGAAACAAAAGAAGTAAAGATAATACTTGAAGAAAAAATAAAGGCAAAAGGAGTAAAGAAATATTTAATAGATAATAATCACCCAAATGAGAGATACTTTAATTATTCTCATTTTGAAGATACTCTACATAAACAAAAAATAATAAAGACAGAAATGAAATGCATGAGATCAGACTATCATGAAATGCATAATATATTGATAAATAAAACAAGTCTATCATGCTATGATGACAAGAGATATATACTAGATGACGTAATAAGCAGTTATGCATATGGTCATTACAAAATTTAGGATAGATCTTTTAAATCTTTTATATCTATCCAACTGTTGAATTTTTCAGGGTAACCTTTCCATTTAACTAAAGCTTTGTTGCCTTTTTTTCTAATTACTTTTTCTATTCTGATAACAGTTTGATCTGTCTTTTGCAGCTCTTCTGTATAAAAAGATCCTTTTATTTCTTCACCATCTGAATCTTTTATTTTGTAAGTTATAGGAATTGTGGGTAAAATTCTATCTATAACGAATACTTCTTCTGTCCAATTTGGAGTGTATCCTTTATCGAAAGTTTTTCTTTTATATTTGCTTATACGAACAGTATCACCCACTTTAAATATAGGTTTGCTATCTATTTCCCTACCAAAATCATTAATTTTTAAATAAACTTTTCCATAGTTATGTTTCTTTCTAGCTTCATTTGGAGTCATACCTATGCTTTTATTTTTACTATTATTGTAAGAAGAGAGTATTTCATCCAAAATATCAATGTAAACAGTATTATTTCTGATTGTAAACATCTTGTACATTTTTTCTTTAATAGTTCTGTTCCATCGCTCACAGACAGCTGACTTTTCTTCATTTTGAGTAGAATAAATTTCTATATTATTTTTATCTAGTAAATCGAGAAAAATTTTATTGTAATACTCTTTACCTTTATCAACCCATAACTTTTTTGGCTTATGCTTTTGTAAAATGGTTTCGAAAGCCTTAGATACTTCTAAACCAGTTTTATTTTTTAAAGGTACAATCCAACCATATTTACTAAAAAGGTCTAAGACCATAAGAAGATATTTAAAACCTTTATTCCATTTACTAAGCTTTTGCATATCAACTAAATCAGAACACCAAATTTGGTCAACATTATGAACAATAACTCTTCTCTTATTAAAATTACGTCTTATAGGTTTATGTAACTCATCAGCCAATTTTTCTTGCCACCTTAAATTTTGGGCGTTTTTTTTTTATCATGAGCGCCTAAACCTAACTTTCTTTTTTTATCAATCATATTTCTTGCTAACCAATGACCCCATTGTCTCTGATTCCAAGGAACTGCATCAAGAGCTTTAACCATCTTATTGTCAGCTTTATGTTTACAAGCTTTATCATCTCCACATACAGTATAGTCAACATCATGTTGCATTGCAATGCTGTACCAGTTGGCTTATCATATATCTCTAATATTTTACCTGTATTTTTATCAAATTTAACTTGTTTATTTAAATCATTATAGGGACCAGTATTCTTATGACCAGGAAGAGTCCAACCACCTTTTGGTTTTGGAAGCTTGCCAATGGCTTTATGAATATCTACTCCTTTTCCTTCTTTTTTCCCTTCTATTTTATCAGCTGCTGCATCTGCTGCTTCATCAACATATTGTTTTAATTTATCTTTAGCTTTTTTAGATCTAATAAAGTCAGCTGTTTTTTTTCTTCCACTTTTAACCAATAATTTAGCATCATCAACAATACCCTCACCCTTTATCTTTTTTGATACATCATCAGTTATTGAATCAATAGCTTCATTTAAATACTTTTGACCTATTTGCCTGAATTTAGTTTTAGCTGTGTCAGATTTAATTGCTCTAGCTGCTCCTCTCCTTCCTAAGTTACATAATCCTTTAGCGCCTGCTGATAAACCTTTAATAAACAACTCATCAAATCCAGATCCATACATTTCTCTTAAACCATTTACTTCATTATTAGATAGGAACTTACCCTTATTAATACCACATTCATCACATTTTACTTTTACTGCATGTCTATTATTATTAGCTATAAAATATTGTTCTGACTGGGGTACATTACCAGTATGTTTTCTCTGTTTAACACAATATATTTCCATTTCCACTATAATATTAAATATAAAAATCTTTTAAATTATAAAATTGCCCCTACAAGTGGAATACTGTTAAAAGGGCTGTTTGGACCTAATAATAGTCCTGTACCTTTCTTTTTTCTTCCTCTCTTCTTTGGTGCAGTTGCAGGTTTAGCTACTTTAGGTACTCTTGGTTTTTTTGCAGCTCTTTTTACAGTTCTAGGTTTAGAAGGGGTAGTACTTCCTTTAACAAATCTAAACTTTGTAATGCCACACTCGGCACATTTACACTTCATAGCATTTCTACCATTACTAGTAACAACTCTCACCTCACTACCAGGAACACACTCAGTTTGTTTTTTTTGTTTTACACAATAAGATTTCATATATAATATTTAAATTATAATTTTATTTAAGTAACTAGACTTATATTAAAAATTTTTTAAATTCTATTTATATATGGATGTTAATGAATTAATAAATGATATTTATAATTTAGAGATGTTATATGCAGAGGTAAAAGGTGTTTATAAGAGATACAAAAATGTTTTTAGATCATTATGTGATAGAAAAGAGAAGAGAAAAGCAAAAGAACATAAAGAATCAGTAAAAAAAGATTTAAATAAAGCATGAGGTAGCCTAATAAGGAGAGGTAGAGAATTACAAAAAGAAAAAATAGAAAAAGAAGGTAAACTAATAGATAGAGAAAGAAAACTAGAAGAAAAATATGTAAAATTTGCAAAAGATTTAACAAAAGAAAAAAATAAATCATTACTAAAAATGGCATTAAATAATGAGATTAAGTCTCGAGGTGTTTGAAGTACTTTTCTATAAATTTTTCATTATAATTTGTATCTTTTCTGAAAACACTTAGCAGATCCCAATAATTTGTGCCTTTATGCATTTCATTGAGAAAGTAAAGACAAAAATAACCACAAGTAGAGGTATATAAGTTTTGAATCTGCATGTTTTGATGTAAAAGAGTTAAATTTTTCATCTTAGCATGATTTACTATTTCTTGAAAAGGTGGCATACCAAAACTATCAAAATAATTAATAACACCATCTCTAACATAAGTTGCAACCCAATGAGATCCACTCATATAATGTGGTTCTAAATTATAGATAAATATAGCTAATTTATGATTATGAGGTAGTGTAACATCTCTACTCAATACATCTTTAATAGGAATACCTAAATATTTACACCATTCTAAAAGATCAAAATTACTTAATGGAACTGTTTTTTTAAATTTTAATTTTGAACCTAATAATAATAAGCTGCTTCGTTTGTTATTTTTTTTTTTTTTACCACCTCCTTTAGAAGGTGGTGTACCGATTCTTGGACCTCCCTCACCCCATGTACCAATGAATGGAGGTGGTCTCATTGGCATAATTGCACCTCCTTTTCTAAATAAATCTAGAAGCATTGGTATTCCAATACTTGCTAAAATAGTACCTATACCATTACCAACTTGCTTTTGATTAATTTTAAACATTAAATCCATATTATTATTGTAAGCATCAGCTAAATCTCTAATCTGTAGTTTAGTAAGCAATTCACTCATAGTTGCAAGTTTATGTAGCTCACTATTTGGTACTTTAAATACTTGTCCACCACTTATTTTTTTTACAATCTGTCTAACACTTTCACCCACACCACCAGCAAGAGCTGATAAACCAGCAGTTTTAGCAAGCATAGGTCCATAATTTCTCAATATAGGTAATATACTACTTGCAATACCATATCCAGCTTGTTTTCTAATATTAGTCTTTGGAATTTTAACAAGAGCACCAGTTCCATTTTTTCTAGCTTTTTCTACTCTATAAGCCATATTATTTGAAACAAGTAGAGTATGACTACCAGTTAAATCTTTATTTTTTAATCTTATACCTATTTCTTCACTATTTTTATAAGCTCTTTTAAGTTTTGTAATTTGACCTTTTGAAAGATTAACGTTAATTTTAACTAATTTTTTTGACATTATATTAATTATGAATTAAATTTTTTT
>JAEMPF020031008.1:37280-56161 GCA_022496165.2 Catalaphyllia jardinei
ATTTCTGCAATAATTAGAGTCAACTTTTTGAGCATTTCTTTTGCATTATGGAAGAAATAGGCTCCTCCTCCCTTTTTAGTAGGCCCTCCAGGGGCCCCATAACCCTTAAATGTTTTACTTTTGAATTTATACTCTTTAATATATTCATTAAGCTCCTCACGTAATTTGTCAGATCGATCATGAGCTAAATCTCTCTGTTGGGCAGTTATTTCTCCTTTATTAAATTTTCTTGTTGCATTTGATTTTAAAGCAATTACTTGTTTTCTTCTCTTCTCTGCATCTTTTACAATCTTATTTAAATAATTTTTGCTTTTTGTATTTGTCATCTCTGGTTGAGATAATCTAGCTTCTACAGCATTATAATTTGGTAATTCCAATTCATCTAAAATCTTATCAGCTTCTATATCTGCTTTTATTTCTTTTTCATCTTCCTCATCTTCCTCATCTTCTGGAGGTCCCTCTATAGATAAAGGATCTTGTGGTGCATATTCAGGAGGAGGATCATCAGGAATTTGCCAAAAACTAGGATCCATTTCATATTTGGGTGGTTCTTTTGGTATCTTAGCTATTTGTTTTTCTGCTTGAGGTGCCACATAATCTTCTAGATTTAGCAATCCCTCTACATCCATATCTTCATAGGGATCTACTTCTGGTGCATAATCAATACCTCCATCTTTATTTACTCTAGGTACTTGAAATCTAACTCTCTTTTTAGGTTTAGTTTGTTCAGCTATTTGATCTAGTTTGTCTAACCTAAAAGTCTTTGCAATAGCCTGATCGGTTGTTTTACTTCTTATCCTCTCTTCTGTTATTTCATCGAATAGTTTTCTCTTCATTTTACCGGTATTGGTCTTTTTATCTGCTAATTCTTTCCATTTTGATAGACTCATATATTAACATAATTTATATTTTTATAAATCATGCAATGTAATGTTATATTTAATTATTTAACTAATTGAAAAAGAATATATTCATATAAATTATAGATGAAAATTCCAAACTATGATACAAATGCTAAAGGAAGCAGCAAGGGAAAAAAATTCAAAAGGCTTAAACCTTTTATGCCATCTAACACTTTTAGAATGTTAATCTGTGGACCAAGTGGTTGTGGTAAAACTAACACTCTTATGCATATGCTCTACAACCTTCTATATTTTGATAAAATTTACTTATTCTCAAAAAATCTAGAACAACCAAAGTATCAAACACTAATGGATACATTTCAACCTATATCTGAAGAGGTAGGATATGATGTTATTGAAGCTAGCAATGATGAAATAACACCTCTATCAGAACTAGATGGTGATAATCAAAAAATAGTTATATTTGATGACTTTGTTTGTGAAAAGAATCAAAAACCTCTTGTAGAATATTTTATTGGTGGTCGTCATAAAGATTGCAGTGTAATCTATCTAAGCCAATCTTATTATCTAACTCCAAAAGATATACGCCTCAATTGTTCTCATTTTTGCATATTTGATAGTCCATCCTCCGCAGAGACTTCAAGAATGTGTAAAGAAGTTAATGTTAATAAAGGTAAATTTCTCAAAGCAACCTCTGAACCTTACAGTTTTGCTTACATAGACAAGATAAATAAGAATATTAAAAAAAATTTCAATGAAGACATTTAAAAATAAAATAAAATATTATTATATGTCAGATTCAAAACGTTTTACTGAAAAAGACTATTTCTTAAATGATTCTCAATCTTTTGATTATAAAGAATTTTTATTATATGACAGTTTAGAAAGTTCAGATAGTGATGATAGTAGTTATTATCCTTCTCAATCATCACAATCACAATCACAATCATCTCAATCACAATAAAAGTAAAGCAATTAAAAAATAAAACAATCTATTACTATATAATGGGATATAGTAATGGATTATTAGAACAAAAAAATGTAAATAAAAATGGAGGAGTAGGAGAGAGAGGGCTTCCTGGAATTGGATTTAATCTTACTGATGATGGTAATTTTGATATTGATGGAAAGAGATTAACAGATGTAGGAGCACCTGTCGATGATAATGATGCATCTACTAAAAAATACACTGATGATAATCTTGACTTAAAATTAGATAAAGTTTTAACTTCTGATCTTGACTTAAAATCACATAAAATAGTTAATTTAGCTGACCCAATAAATGATAAAGATGCTGTTAATTATAAAAAATTAAAAGATCATTTTGAATTTAATGAAAATTATTTTCATTTACAACCTAGTTTAAAGATATTTAAGTCAGGTGTTGAGTTAACTCTATCAAATAATTGCTATGAAACATCTCCATCTGGTACATCAGGTGACTTTGGTGGTCAAACCTTTCTCGAACTAGAAATGAAGTCAGATAAGTTAAGAGATGGTGTATATACATCATTAATAAAGATAACTGGTTTAAATGATTATACTCATATATTCAATGTGCATGTCTCTGATGGGTTTAGACTTTATAGTTTTGCAAGCAGACAGAATGGTATTATAACAAAGTCATATATAAGATTCTCAAGTGATGGATCTGAGGGTAAAATAAGATTTAATATTGTAGTATTTAAGAGAGACCCATCTATGAATTTCAAGTTTCAAACAAGAGTTGTAAAAGGATCACGAGGTACAGATTTTAATGATAGAATATTTGAGATAGCAGATACAAATGATAACTATGAGTTCCTATTTTTTGAAAATATTAATATGGATGGAAATAAAATAGAGAGTTTAGCTAATCCAGTCCAATCTGATGATGCTGCAACTAAAGGTTATGTTGATACTGAGACTGATAAATTATTGCCTCTTTCTGGAGGTACAATGAGGGGGAATATTGATATGGATAATTATAGAATAGAAGATTGTGGTAAATTAATTATGAGAAGAAATGGAAATAGTGTAATAGATTTAAATTTAAATAAAATAGTTGGTGTTGGTAATCCAACAAATGATAATGATGGGGTAAGAAAAAAATATGTTGATGATGAAATAGCTAAAATTTCAACTTCTGATCTCTTAAAAAAAGATGGTAGTAGGTCAATGACAGGTGATCTTAAAATGGATACTCATCATATTCTTCAAATAAAAAACGTAGATGATCATAAAGATACTGACTCATTAACTGTTAAGAGAAAAGATTTATATAGCGCTGTAAATAAAGAATATCTAAATGAGAATTTTATTAAGTTAAAGAGCAATGCTGATGGTACTGAGGCTTTTGATTTAAGAGGAAAAAAAGTTCAGAACACAGAGCCATATTCTGATAATTTATTTAGTGATAATGATCTTGTTAGTAAAGTATATGTAGATAGAGAAATTGCTAAAATTCCTTCGGTAGATACTTCAGATTTATTAAAATTAGATGGTTCGAGAGCGATGAGTGGTAATTTAAATATGGGTAATAAATACATAGATAATCTCGCTACAATTATTGAGAGAGATGGTGACCCTGATAATAGGGTAGAAATATTAAAGAGGGCAGTTAACTTTGATTTTTTTGAAAAAGAGAGAGCATATCTTAAAACATTAATTTTTAATAGAGTATTAGTAAAAGGTGATAATATGACTGGTGACCTAAATTTCCAATACATTGAACAGAGCGGCCCCAATTCTGGTCAGACTGTTAATAAAAAGGTAAAGGGAATAGCAGAACCAACAGATGGGAGAGATGCTGCAAATAAAAGTTATGTTGATAATGGAGATTTAGTAAATAAAAATTATATTGATTCAGAAATAGCAAAAGTGCCAACACCTGATGTTGATAAAGCTTATGTTGATGATGCAATAAGACAGTCAGATGAGAGTGCAATTTCATCTATTACCGAAGAAAATGTCTTCAAAAAAGTAATGGATGATGACCTTTTTAAAGTTGGTAATAATAGTATTCATAAAATTGGATCAATAAATAGAGACTATCACAACATAAATAAAAAAACATACCATTTTCAACTTGATTATAATTCAAGTTCAAATTCTTATTCTGGTAGGGTGATTATTTCTACTGCATATTTACCAATTGGAAAATATACTTTAGTTTATGAAATGTATATTAGTGATGGTATATCTATTGATGAAATTGCAGCATCTAGTACCACTCTCATTATTAATAAATTTAACACCAAAATAATTGGTAAAGAAACTAGAAGCGTGATACAATTTTATGGAAATTCTGATTTAGACATTGATATCATTCTTAAAAGCAAGTCAGACCCTAAAACAGATATTTATGTGGTAGTCTATGGCGTTAGAGGTTATCAGAATGATGTTTCAATTAGTCTCTGGGACCAATTGTATTACTTCCATAATGATGTGGTAATTTTTGAAGCTCCTATTGACATGAATAATAAAAGTATTAAAAACCTTCCAGAAGGAAATGAAGATAGTGATGCTATCAATTTCCGACAGTTAAATGATTTTAAAAATTCTTTCCAAACTTCAGTCGCAAATTTACAAAGCTCTATATCTACAGTGCATTCAGATCTACAAACACAATTAGATAAAAATGGTAATTTAATTAAGTTATATATAGAAATTTAATAAGAAATGATGGAAGATTTTCATTAATAAAAGGGATTTATTTCCCTGATTCTACTGCATCAAAAACTCGAAATAATTTTTCATATCAGACAAATGGTGATAACGAGGGAGTTGTCACTTTTTATTTAAGCTTTCAACATAAAGCCACTGTAACTAGCGCTATGATAATAACTTTACATTGGAGAGGGGGGCGGCTAGCGAGGTCTTATCCTATTTATATTTTTATTAGCAAAGATAGAGTAGTAGTTTCTAGAAATCCCTTAATGAATGAGCCAAATTTAAAAAGTATTAATATTCCTGATAACGCCAAAGGAAAAAAATTCTATTTTTGGTTAACTATCCAAAGAGAAACTATGAATTTTATTTTTAGTGGTGCCACTGGTGCAATCACTGTAACACATCCTGGTTTCCGGAGTCAAGGTCAAAATTTTTGGACTATCTATGTGTCAGATTCTCCTTTTAGTATTAATAGAGCTTTAATAACTAAAAATTTATATAATACTCGTAGCGATGCTTATTCTGATGTTACTAAATATGAAGAGAGTGAAGGAACAATTATTTAAAAATATTTAATGTCTCTCTTAATATATGGGTTTCATTAATGGAGAACAAAAACTAGAGGTAAAAGCAGTTAAGGGTGAAAAGGGAGATAGAGGTATTAGTTTCACTTTGACAGCCGACCAGCATTTCCATATTAAAAACCGGAGATTAACTAATGTATCCGCTCCAGTAGATAACAGTGACGCGACCACTAAAAAATTTGTCACGGATTTATTAAAAAATAAAGCTGGAACTACTTACGTAAACAATGAATTAGCTAAAAAAGCAAACGTGACAGATGTTCAAACAGCCTTAGGCGATAAGTTAGAAGCGAGCGATCTAAACATTATCAATAACACTTTAACTGTTCATCAAAACAATAAAGCTGAAAAGAGCTATGTTGACAACCAATTAGCCAGTAAAGTCAACTTAACAGATTTTAACACAGCTATAAATCTGAAAGGAAATGCTTCAGACATAACCTTATCTAATACAATAGATTCACTCGAGAGAAACAAAACAGACAGTGCAGATTTTAACGCTCTAATTGCTAATATAAATGACTATATTACCTTTCCGAAACCAAAAATCGCGATCCATGCCGAAGAAAATGGACCTCTCTCTCTCAATGCTTTTGAATGGTCTTTCGGAAATGGAGCAACTGGTCAAAACTATGGCTTTCCAATTCCTATTTCTTCTAGAATTTTATATGGTGCTTTGTCATCTACTTTAAACAATAACGCTCCTGAATTAATTGTAGTAGCAGTAATTGTAAATGGTAATGAAGTAGGAAACGAATATTATATCACAAAACCTTCTGGACATTTCTCAACTACAGCTGCTTTTAATACACCTATTGAATTAAGTCCAGGCGATAGAGTTAATTTTAAAAGTAAAACTAACAGCAATGTCACACATACTATAATAAGTCTAATTATAGAGCTTGACTTATAATTTTCTAGAATGTTCTTTGACGTCAATACATTCCTAAACTCCCTAGAAACGAGCAATGTTTACAAAAAGAAAATCAAAAATTTTTCTTTCACTCTTCGCCGTTTCTAGGGAGTTTAGGAATGCATTGTTCATAATCAATTCAACAGCTCTTCACATTTATAAATAATTTTCCTGTAATTATTTATAAATATGACTAAAAAAATTTGCGATTTCAATCATATTTCACAAGACTTGAATAGCGATCAAATCGATGAATTGATGGGTTATTACAAAACAATTCATCTAAAATAGTTTTTATATAAGAGAGCTCATAGGTATTAAAGAAATATTAAATATGCAGCAAGATTGTTTTCAGGAGCCATTGCCGGTGGCGGTATTGCATCAGCTATTGTCTCAGGATCTATTTTGACTATTATTTCTCTTGGTGGTTCTATGTTAATTGAATGTTTGCTTGACTATAAAAACGTTAACGAAAACATGAATAACTGCAAGTATGCTTATCAGAGCTATGCACATCTATTAGTCAGAATAAAGAGAGCATTGAGACTTGGTTCATTTAATAATGAAGATTTGATTAATGATATCTGTAATCTTGATAATTTCTTTATTGATATGTGCCCCTCTGTTGAAAAGTATAAAAAATACTATTGGAAAAAATATTCTGAATAAATTATAATAATTATATTATATGCCTGATAATATGCTACAATTTCTTACTAATCATTTAAAAAGACAAATTTCATTGTATAGAAAATTTCTTATACATAATCTACAATATTTCTTTATCTATAATGAAGTTGATTTTAATTCAGAAACAAATGTACATGTAGATCTATCTATTATGTTAGATGAATTTAGAAATCCTGAGATTGTTAAATTAGAAAAAGAATTAATAAACAGAATTAGTAATGCAAATAATAAAATATTAACTTATTATAAAAAATGATACCCTATTATATATTATATGGATCCTGAAGCAGAAGCAACAGTCGCAAGAGTATATTATAATTTTCAAAATAGAAAAATTCCAATGATTAAGCCTAAAGTTATTCCAAGAAAAAAAGTTTTAATAAAAGATGGAGTTATTGCTACAAGAAATTTAAATTATAATAATATGGATAAAAATTTTAAAGCACAAAAGCATTCTAATAGAGAAGATATAGGAGCAAGCATTATTATTGATGAAATATCTGAATACTCAATGAGTAAAGATGAAAAACAAAAAGCATATGAAAGACAAGAAAGGCAAGATAGAAAAGAAGCCATTTATTATGAATCTGATGATTCTTCTGATGATTCTTCTGATGATGGAACTAGACTTCCATGTGGTTGTTTTAACTATTATGATGACGAAACAAATGCAGAGTTTAATTCAGATTGTTTTGAATGTGTAAGCAAAGCTATTTTTTTAAGTAATATTGGTATCAATTTTTTTAATAATATGTGCTTTGGTGCCTTCTCTATACCCTTCACTCACATCCTTTGCTTTTGTTTTTCCCTTCTGTTTTTTACCTTTTCAATAGGATGCGCTGGTACCCCTCTTTCCCTATACTACTTAAACATTATAGCTTTGTTACCTTTAGTATTTTATAAGGATTCACGGCACTGAACAAATATATTAAAGCACTATTCATGGTGATGATTTGTCACGTGTAATGCCAAGCTGTTTTGTAGTACTAACAGCTCTTTCTACTGGCTATTTTGTAGATGTTAGTCTAGCTATATAAGCTCAAACAAACTGTTCAGAGTTCACTTTAGTGTTCTGTTGTACAGCACAGTTAGTACTTGTTGTAAACTATCACAAATTTTTTCCCTCCAACCCTCCCTTTGGAGACGGGGTTGGTCGTATTATTGCAATCTATTAAACAAGGGTCACTCCTACGTGTTCTGGTTAAGTCTGCACAGCAAATTCCCCCAAGCTTGTTGACCTCGTTGCCTTTGAATATCGCCTCCTAACTGATACTCTTGTCCGATCCAGCACATGCTGTTTTCCATCCAGCTCATAGTGTTGGGGAAATAAGTGAGGTTCGTTTGTCACGCAATAGCCGCAAGTCGCACATGCTAACCTAACGCAAGGCAGTGCTCCCCCATTAACGCAAACTTGAGTTGTTCATTGTCTTTATTTAGTAGCCCGCATGTTAAATAAACATTGCACCGCAGTTGGTGGGTTCTGTCAAGGAACAGTGACATTAAAACTTCCCATGTACAGATTTTTTTTAGTATAATGGAAAGAATCAGAAAAGGAAGTGATCTGTCGAAAAAAAAGTGGGGGTCACCAAGCGTCCAACAAAAATATTTGCACACCAAGTTAACGCAAAGGTCATCATCTATATATTTTGTTGAGTTTTTGACTCAGTGCACACGTTTGAAAATGACGTGGCACATGCATGCCTAATGAATAGCGTGCGCACTAGAGATGCACAGTAGCAATGGGCGCGAACGTCCTTAAATGGTGCGACTGCGATCAAAGTGAGCCTGTTATTAAAATGTCCTGTTCTCAGCTGCTAAGATAGTATGAAAGCCTGTGGGCAAGAACATCCCCTAGATTTTTTGGCCATTTTCCAAGTGCTCAAAGGTAGCTGAATTTTGACATGTTGGCTTCGTTTTACCTGAGAAACATTCCTCTGAAGTTTGTTTCACAGGGTCTCTCTTCGTTGTCTAGAAATAACGTATGCAAAACTGACTCGGTTTTCCAAGCAGCATCTATTGTTAAACGAAAACCAAAAGAAACCTTTTGTTTGGCTAAAGTATGAATGACTTCTCATTGTTATTTCGTTGGCTCAAGTGGATAAGCGCTAAACGAAGCTGATTCGAATTTGTTTTGTCGTGACGCCGGTTCAAGTCGATACGAGGTCAATCAATTTTTTTTCGTTCTGTTTCTCTACTTCTTTCAAAAACCAACATATCTATTGTAATTGAATTGCCGTTTTTACTCGCTAGGATCTGGTATTGATATGTTTTAGCTGGAATTGTGATGTACGCTTCTGGCACACAAAGCAGTGACAAAAATTCAGAGCTTACGTGTTCATTAAGCATAGTTTGCTTATTATTTCCACCGATATTCAACGCTTGTTCGAGAAATATTTGTGCCCGCCTGGTAGGAGATTTGACATCATTAAGCCTTTGACCCTTGATGAGTCACCAGCATGCCTCAAAGAACCGAGGTGTGTTTTTGTTCCGAGATTATGACTTAACTTAGCCATTGATCGAGGAGCAAGTGAGCCAGGCAGTAGAGTCTAGAAATGCTTCTTCTTCCAAAGCAAAGCATTTGTCGTGGACTTAGGGCCCATTTGCTAAACTTCGGCGTCTGTCAGTTTTGGAAATTAGAACTGCTTTCTAGACTCTTATTATTTTCTTGAAATCAGCCATCTAGCATCCTTTGCTGTAAAAATTTCTGGGATATCCTATAATAATCTTTCATACGTAAAGCAAGCGTGTGTGACTTATAACGTGACTCAAACATGGCTGGGAACTGGTGAGAAAGGCGGCCAGGCAGCAAAGTCCTTGAATTTGACTTGTGTTAGGTGAAAAGTTAATTTAAACAGATTCAAAGCCGTTTCTACGGGCCAAAAAGAACGGTTAAAAAAGAACAGAACAGGTCGGTTAAATTGGCAAGCAAGCTTTCTGTGATTGTGTTTGGTGGATTTCCAAGCATGTGATTACTTGCCACGAAGAAAAAAGACAAAGAACGCCTGATCGCAGTTTAGGAAGAAGAAAACTTCAGCTCAAACGTAAGTTTTGCTTTTTATTTCAGCCTTCCTTTGCTGATAAATTTTCCATTTCATGCGCTTTTTTTTGGCATGAGCAGCGTGTTAGCTTAAAGCTTCCACTTTCTGTGTTCTCAGAATTAAGCATTTCATGGAACGAGCAGTTTTGTACCGGCCAAAAAAATAGTTTCACCTAGAAAGGTATCGATTCGTGCAATAGATTTCCTAAGTCGAGACTGTTTTCCTTGGCCTAACACTGTGCTAAACCTAACGTGTCCTGACCTTAACTCTAACCTAATCCGAAGCGCTAACCACTAACCTTGTTGCGTAAACCTAACCTTCAATGCTAACCCTAGTTTCGAGCTTTAACCCTAACCCCAACTCTAATAAAACTGGGAACTCTTAACCCTAGGAGTGTAAGTCAGCATTTGAAAAAACTTAAAACAAAAACAACGCTAATAGTATTGTATAACAAAGCAGTTCCAAAAGACGAGGACTGTGACCTGCAAGTGTTTTTGCATACTTTATTTCTGAAATACGCAACAGAAACGAGGGGAAATAAGTGCAAGGCAGTTTTCTACAGGTATAAACAAATCAGCATGCAAAGTTTGGAGCGTTTTGGCCATTTTCGATTTTAGCAAAAATCTAGGGGACGTTCTTGCCCGCAGCCTTTCATATATATTGATATATTTTACTTGCTACAATCATTTTTTTTGGCAGGGGGAGGAGGGGGAAAAAAAAAGTTGCTTGACTCATGCTTGACATGAGGTTTACTCGTGACTTGAGGTTGACTTGGGCTTGCAGTTGGCTTGAGTAACGGTACAACTCAATTGAATGTAAGTATATGTAATCCCAACTTTTTTGGCTGGGTGAGGGGGGGGGGGCACAAAATAAAGGAAACTGCTTGACTCATGCTTGTCCTGAGGTTTACTCGTGACTTGAAGTTGACTTGTGACTCAAGGTTGACTTGGGCTTGCGGGGACAGGGCTAGCAGGGTTGAGGGGGGGGGGGCCACAAAAAAAAAGTTACTTGACTCATGCTTGACCCAAGGTTTACTTGTGACTTGAGGTTGACTCGTGACTCGAGGTTGACTTGGGCTTGTGGTTGGCTTTAGTAATGGTACAACTCAATTGAATGTCAGCATATGTAATCCCAAGTTGTACAAAGTATTGTACAGTAGACTTATTACCTGGTCATTTCTAGAATATGCACTTTGTGAGCATCTTCCTTCTTTCTTTTTTGACTCTGTTTTTTCCCTGTTCATCTAAATGAAAGTAGGTTGCTGAATTATGTATTTTACTATAATGCATTTATAACTGCTAGAAGGACTTGTGATAGACTGGGGCTTTAAGTAATACAAGGTCAGAAGCATGTCAGAAATTCTAGCTTAGCCAAATTAACCTAATTTCTGGCTGGTCAAAACTGGTTGAAATATTATAATGCTTGGAAGCGAATATTTACTTGGCAGGGTGCTACTGGTCACCAGACACTTCTTTCTTTTTTCTTTCTTAAACAAGAGAGTGTGACATAGTAGCATTTCAAATTAAAATCAACTGACACTGTAACTCAAACAATGTAACAGTAAGGGTTTATGTAGTCATAACACCATTCGTGTGTTCGACATGTTCATATTGACTTCAGACAAGGAACCAGACTACATAATTCACTCAGCGTCTAACAAGTCTATTCCATAACAATATATATGGCTCCACAGTGTGTCTTTCACAACGGGGCGCTACTGAAATAGGGGTGCTTATTTAAAGAAGACACTAGATAAATATTTGTCTACACTTACAAGACAACATACCTCTCAGAGAAAATTACTATGTCTATGTCTACAGTATCATTAATGAACATCGGAAATGGGTCTATGATCAAATTGTCACCCACCTTCTCCAGCAAACGCTTAATGGTTTTCTTAGCCTCTTTCACCTGTTAAAAATTATTTTTAATGATAAGAATCTATTTTGGGAGAATAGTAAGCAGTAAGTATAAGTAACTAGTAAGTAGTTACTGTGCAGCAAAGCAAAGCTGCTGCTCGTAGGAAACGCTGTTTGCAAGCCCAGGATTTTCAAGTAATGTTTAGACGAGCAGCAGTGTTTTAAGGTATCAGCCAACCCAAAATTGGCCGTTTTGCATAATTTTGGATTTTACACGACTCGCTAAATCTTAGGAATAGCTTTCTTTAAAAAAAATCCATGAAAAAATTTCGCCTGTGCTGGAAGTTATAAAGCGAAAACAGTTTTTCCACCTTAATTATTCTAATTAGCCCCAGACAACTCTTGTCATTGCGTTGTTAATTAAGGAGGTTACATGACGGCTAACGCACATGTGTGTTTGTGTCTCGCGAAACACATGCGATTTGTCATCTGGATGCTTTCAAAGTTTTGTGAAATCTATGAACATCTTCGAAAAAGAAAAAAAAAGATTGTGTCCCTTTTCTTTGTCAAAGTCAAGACCAAAGAATGGGAAGAAAGCATTTAGCTGTGAATCAGCAGCAGACCTCACTTCGAGTGACCAAAGTTCTTTCTACAGCCAGGATGAATGGCTACAACAGAAATTGAAGAACATAAACGCAAACCGGATACAAGTGAAAAGCAGTCGGTTGAAATGAGTGCAAGCGGTTCTAAAATTTGGTTAGAAGAAGCCGAAGAGGAGCAAGAAGATGTTGGATCGTAGATTGTTTCTTACAAGCCCATAAAACAACAGTTGCGAGTTCACAAACCTTCCGTTTGCATCGTCGCCAATGTCTGCCGGCACCGGACTGTTAGCTGCTGCTCTCGACCGCTTTCTTGTCTTTGGCATCTTTACAAAAACTCATCAAGATGCTTTCATTGCTGCGTGTAACCTGAACTATTTGTGAAGTCAGCTGGTCAAGTGATTCGGCGTTTAGTAACCTCAAGGAATTTTTAGGCTGGTCTTGGAAGTGGCTTTTTCTTAACGAGACAGTTTGTCACAGCCACGAAAATTTGTCTGTTCCTTGTTACCTGTCAAACTACTATTGTTCAAGAAAACTGATACTTTCTTTAATCGATCAACACTCTATTTGCTTGATGCCTAAGTGTCGCTAATCTCATTTTAGTCGAAATTCTATTTTTCCTTGTTTCTTGACATGAAAATTTGGGGAGTTGTGTATGCATTTGGAACTCCAAGTCGGCAGCCCCTGGACCAATTTGGCTGAAATTTGGCCAAATGGTTGTCAGATAGCTAACTACAAAACCATATCTGCGAATTGTAATTATTCTTCTTTTCATTTCAAAGTTATAGCTTATTTTCCACTGGGGATGACAATAATTTCTTGTCCCTGAATATATTTGCTTGTAAAAATAAAACGAAGGCAGTCATTCCTGAAATCTGAGACACAGTGTTTTAAGCAAACGTGTGAAGAAATAAAAAGTCATATTAATGGTTTTCTTCTGTTTGTTTTTGGTGAGCGTGGAACTTAATGAATGAAAACACTCAGTTTTGCAAAAACCTCATTTATTAAGTGCATTTAAGTTTTTTTTAAAGGGAATTAGCTGTAAGCATGAATATTCAGCTTTAAAAAAATATATGGTTTGTAGGGGTTTGTGTTGAAACAATGCGTGCTGCAATGATCCGCACGCAGACCTTTGGGTTGGCTGATACCTTAAAAACAATACAACGCTACCTGATAGTTTTTTACCAGCTTCAAAAACGTTTGTTGTAGATCTACTCATTTGTTGGATAATCCATTTCTTTTACATTTCCTTTATGAATCATGAATTTCTTTTTACTTTTTTCGAATCTGTCTTCTCTTTATGTTTAGTGTTTAGCTCTTAAGGACCAAAGTGACCTTTACAGCCCATTTCTAGGGCGACATTTCACAATGAGCTACTGGAACGCCAAGGAGGGTAAAATTTCACTTGCCGTTACTCGGGTCAGCCTGAGCACGTAAAATTTAAACAACTCAACAACCTGCAAATTCGGTTACCTTTTAGATTGTGTTTCAAAAAATGCGAAGTAAAAAAAGTACAAGTGGCTATGAGCCACTCAACTTGGAAAATGGATCGTTTCTGAACGGTGACAACTTTGATGCCACCGACTTTGATGTTTTAATCCCAAGGTTAAGTCAAAGTTAAAGCCCACTGACATTGTTAAGAAATAGAGCAAAACGCAACGGTAAGAGAGTACACAAGGAGATGTAACACTGTTGAAAACATTCACATTCATAACATTCACATTCAGTCCGTACCGTGAGACCGAGTTATCTTCGTCCGAGAGACCGCGAGCCAATGATAAGAAAAAAGCTGCTTGTCTGATCACCAAAGCAAGTAATAGTTCTCATTTTCATATTCCTTTAATTTTTTGTTCTCTACTTTCCCAGCCATGCAGTATCAGAGATTTTTTTCTCTTTATAATACCTTTTCTCATATTAGAAATTTAAAAAAATTCGTTAAGCGTAGAGTCACTATACCACAAGGACAGCAACATGTTTCGTGCTCTCAACAAAGTTAAGCCCTGTTCGTCAGGGTCAAAACTTAGATGGATGACCAAACACAATACCCCATGTTGTGATGACTTTTTCCCCCCTTCTTTTTCCAAGGCGATATTAAGGACAGCAAAACTGCCATCCTTGTGTACGTTGTTTCTTCTAGGTATCTACCTTTTGTTCCTCATTTCGCCATGGCCATATTTCCAGGCGTAGTCAATCGATAAACTGATAATCGATAACAATCAATAACAATCGATATCAATCTTTGATTGATATCGATTTCCGATACCACTCAATAGGAATCAATAAAGATTATCACTATTCTGCAGCGAAATTATGTGGAAACACAACCAAATAAATATTTTATGAGCTAAGCTACTTAGTTTTGCAACTGAAATGCCCGTGTAGCGCAATTGCGTACTTATGGGACTACTATGCCAGAACTATCAATTGCACTCTGCACTATCTTACTAGTTACTTTCTTTACGGCACTCGTGCCACGTTCAGGCCATTCATTTGCTATTGGCAAGCACTGCTTCTGCAAATGAGCTATGCATGTGTTTAGAGCAAATTGGCTTTGTTCTAAAGAGAATAGTATCACAAAGAGAGCAAGGGGTTACTTGAACAAATATATGGCTCTGCCATGTTCACATCTTAACTGGCATAGATGGGACATGTTTTACTTAGGGTACACATGTACCTTTCCCACCTCACACCCACCACTTCCATGACTCTAGACTAATTGATTAATTGAAATTAATTAATTAATTAATTAAATAGACATTAAAGTTTACACCTTAGCAGGTGCCACAGTCATGTCCAATATACACAAATTGATACGATCCGAAACTACAATTTTCCGATCCATACTGTTTGGCAGTTTACGGTCTATATACAATCTATGACATAGCGTCATAGCCCTTAGAGACTTAGCAACTAAGCACCTTAGTGCCTAGTGCCTTAGAGGAAGATAGCCCCCCAAACCATCCCAAAAGTGCACTCTGCACTTAAAACGAGACTAACATCATGTCTTTCAAACAAGATGTCGGAAAGCCCCCTTCACATTGCCATAAATGGTCCCGAAGTTTGCAAGGAAGAGTGTGAACAGCTCATCTGAGTATGCTAAGAGGTGACTTAGCCAGAAAAAGAGGAACAAAAGGACTCCAGGAATATGTCTTGGTAAGTACATATAAGAGAGCATTCGTGAGCACTGGTACTCAGCTTGAACCTGAGGGAGTCGCTGATTTGCAGGTAAACTAAACCATGTTACTGAAAACTTTTTCCATTCGGTGTCTCACTTAGCTTCCAGTTTGGAGTTCTGGGGGACTAGCCTACCACATTTTTATAATTCAACATTGTTTCTAAACTGAAGGTTGATGAAATTGCCTAGTTGAACCAGAGTAGGAAGAGGTTAACTCTGGGGTTTTGCCAGAAGCTGACCCTCAGGGGCTAATGCAAATGAAGATAGTGGTGCTTCTGCAAACATCAATGAGACTCGTTATAGAAAAATGTTTGTCAAGATGAGATTGATCAAGCATACAGAGCAGATGAAGCTTATCAGTCAGACTTAGACGAAGAAGGATGACTTTTAATATTTCTTACGTTTTCAAAGCAACTGAAAGTTTAGTTTCACTTTCTGATATTACTTTAGTTTCATAATTCCTTTTTTTTGAAATGTTATTCTGGTGAACAATTTAACAAGGGGATAGGATAGAAAGTAGAGCAAGTCATTGATGATTCATGTATTAAGAGATTGACCAAGTGTCTAAAAAGCAATGCTAGGCAAAACTGGTTTTGATTTCTATGATGTGAAGTAAATTATATGAAATAATTCATATTTGAACTGCAGTTGTAGATGAAAGTGAAGAATGATCATCGCAGTCAATTTTCCAATTTAAACAATGGGAAAGAAGAAGTCTGAAAGAATCAGGGCTTCAACAGGATTTGAACCTGTGACCTCCGCAAAATACCGATGCAATGTTTCTGTCTTCTCTTGCATCTGGTGTTGTAGACGAGGAAGAGACTAACTGCATCGGGCAGCCTTAACACGTGCCAAGCAATACCTGTTGGTTGGAGACTGAAAGGGTTCATGCATTCATCTTTGTCAAGTGGTAGGACGATTGAAACTGAGAACAATTTGATGACCAGTTTTGCCAATATAGCAAGCATTATAGCAAGCATAAGTACATTTATAAATCATGTATGAACGAGTTCTCTAGGGACAGAATCCTTCACTGAGAAAAGATTTCTTAATTCAAACGTGGTAAATACTAATTTGATGACAGGATCATTACAATAATGATTAACAAGGCGACAATTTTCCTTTGAGCTACAGTAGAACAACGGCCTAAGGAAGCTTATGAAAGTATTGTTTATCCTGTGAAGTGGAGTTAGAGGAAGGAGGTGTTTGAGTGGAACCATATCGGTCAATGGCTGTGTTCAAATATTAATAGACACATTTATCGATGAGATGAACGAGGAAGAAATTCTTGCACAAAATGAACAATAATTTCGCAATGTCCTTGTGGAAGCCCAACAAAGTATTGTTCACTTTGAAAACCCTGTCATTTAATGTCCTGATAAGACCAATTTTGTATGACAAGGGTGCGAAACTGAAGTAATTGGTGATCAGACCTATGAAGGTCTTTTTACGGAAGGTACTGGTGACAACAGAACCACAATGGGTATTGTCAATTAAGACAGCCAAAAAGGCAAAACATGATCAATTTCTTTCTCCATCATGAAGCGTATGTTGGGATGTTGACTATTGATATAGTCAAAAAATGCAAAGGCACCCTGTTCTGAGTGGAATTAACAAAACGTATCATCCACATAACAACAATAAAATGGAACCTCAGGACCTAGATATTGCTCTAAACAGATCTTTTCATAAATAGATTGGCCTAACCCTAACCCTAATCCCCGTTAGTATTTCTTCAACGATGTGGACTCAGTGGACTTCAGAAACGGCTCCTATGTTTTCAATCTTCTTGGGTAAGGCCAAGAATTATATTTTATACTTATATTTCATTTAAGACAATGTACACTTCAGGTAAACAAAGAACAAGCTTTTTTGTGAAAACAAAGTACAGGGCAAACATTGAAAACCAGAAAATAGAATTTTGAAATCTGGAATCCAGCCACTCATTGAATCCGGAATCCACAGATGTGGAAACCAGAATCCACAAGATGTGGAAACCGGAATCCACAGACATGGAATCCGGAATCCACGACTCTCTTGGATTACCTTACATGGGGCAATAAAATTCTTTGGTACCACAAAATAAAACTTGAAGAAGGACCCAACAAGATCTAGACGTCCTAAGAACCTGCCACATCTTACTTTTGAAGATGAAAAAGTGCAAGCATACTACTTTTGTGAAAGAACTGAAACGGCGAGCTTAGAAATTAAGAATTTCATTCTCTAACAAACGTGGTAAACACTTCAAGAGGCAAGTCTAACCTGTACAACGTCCAGTGAACAAGCTAAAGTCAGGCAGCAACCAGGAGAGGTTGAAATGATATCCTTCAGAGCTAAGAAATTCCGTTTCTTGGTAGATTTTAGCTTCGTTTCTCGGTATTTTGGTCAAAGTAGCTTATACCAGGTTCAATAGTTTCTTGCACACAGTTTCTCAACCACTCGAAAAACATTTGGCAAGGAAGCTGCATTAAAATCGCAGGGAGTTTTTCCTCTGCTTTGTAGTCAAGTTCTTGAAATCAACAGCGAGTAAAGACTGCTTTTCACTGTAAAAAGAAACTGCTCAGTTTTCATACATGACTTGGAGAGAGTGAATGAATTTTACGCTTGAATTCACTTGTCAAATTTTCATTCAATAAAGTTGACATAGCTCGTTGCCTCTATTTGTCATGTAAAATACTAAAGCATGACAGAAAGTGTCACTTGTATATTATTAACAAGTAATCAAATGATTTTCTTATGCAATTTTGAATAAATAAGCACTACGGGCTCATGCAATTTTTTGTAATCTTTGAAAGTCGTTCTTTAAAAGTCGTTCCCATAATTCCCTTTCCATATTCTTTGCCGATTGATCAGTAAAAAAACCCATAACGATTCTTCCATCTGCTGCGCATTTAGCGATTTTGTTTTGGAGGCAAGCTTACCCTTACCATTCGTTTTTGCCTTTGGTGTTTTTCCACGTTGACTTTCAGAACTTTTGCATTCAGCCTCAGCTGTTTCTTCGTCACTATCCTCAGCTTCACTTTCCCAAACACTTGATTCCAAAGAAGAATCAAGAAAGGAGCAGGTTTTTGAGATAAATTAATGTCTTAAACACTTTGCTTATTGGGTCTGTCAAATTCGAGAAAAAGCATCTTGAATTAAATAAGCTCAATTTAAGACCAATTTTGTGTTTAAATTAGTGTCACTCGACTGCCAGCTGAGATCACTCAAGTAGTTTTTTGAGTCATTTTCTAAACAAGGAAACGGCTTATCCATTCTTCCTCCTGTTTTGTGTAACTGTTCACAGCCTCAACAAAACTTTTCTTCTACTTTATCCTTTGCCAAGTCACGTAAAACATTATTTAAACTCTGAAAGCTTTCCACCATTTAAAAACAAAGAGAAATGATTGTTATATTGACGCCATCTATGCACCTGTCCCCTAAGAGATCATAATTACATTTATATTTAAGTGAGAACCAATCCAAATTCGAGATTACTCTGGCTTATTATATAAAACACAATATATATA
>JAEMPF020031008.1:70581-73081 GCA_022496165.2 Catalaphyllia jardinei
AACTAATGAATTCATTCATTTCATTCATTCATTCATTAGTTAATTAAGATGGCTGACCATGATGGTAACTCTAACAAGCATGTTTACCATTTTATGGTTGTTGTATGCTGGCCATAAAAATGCAAAAATATGAAGCCCATAACTTACCATGTGGAACAAAAAAGAACAAGTTCATGAGCAGTAAACATATACACTGTATACTTGCAATTGTGAGAGCTATCAAAAAAAGAGAAGCATGGAATGTCAAACCTTTCGTCGAAAACATTCTGCACGTTCCCAGTAAAAGTTCAGCATGGTTTCTGTATTCTCTGGAATCTTTGGCAGTAGCAAAATTGCTTCAGAGAACTTTGGTATGGCTGAATCATACTTTTTGTTCTTGAAGTAACTAACTCCTTGCCCTCTTTTCTCCACAGCTTTTGTGTTAGCATGCTGCATATAAAGAACAGATTAAGACGTTTTAGCCACAAGGAGAAATAAAATTCTTTTTAAACAAAATGCTAGGAAAGTACCATTCTCAGAAGCATATTTGAAAGAATACACCAAGTACATGATTTTTTTAAACGGGGTTCAAAAGGTAAAAAACTTCAAAAGTTTCATAGATTTTCAAACTGCATTTCTGGTTATTCTTCAAGGAACAGTGAATTTGAAATCAAACTCGATACTTTATGTTTCAGCTCTCAAGAGATCTCAACATTGACAAAGTTCTTATTAATGTTTGAATGTAAAGATCCTAGAAAAATCCTGCTCTTGTAATAAGTTTCATAAATCCCTTTAAGAATTCTTACCATGATGTTTGAAATCTCGAGTAATCCCGAGTCTCGCAGAACAGGAACTTCATCAAGTATCATCGTGAGTCATCATGGCAATAATTTCAAAGTATATTACTTTTTGCTCTTTAAAACAAGGGAAATACCTATTTGCATTGCTTTCCATTGGGCAACATGCTATACAATAAGAAAAAAGTACATAGCTTTCTGTTCCATACAAGTAATATGCTTCAGAATGAGGGAAATAAATATTGCTTTCCATTCCACTGGGGTAACACACTTTAGAACAGGGGAAATATATTGCTTTTTTTCCACTCGGGTACCACGTTTTGGAACAAGGGAAATAGTGCTTCCCCTAACACTTCGGTAACTCCCTTATAAAACAAGAAAAATATTGATTGCTTTCCCTTCCACTTGGCACACCTTTATAGCAAGGGAAGGAAAGGAAAATATAATCCAGTAGGATGCTGAAGATGAATGCCTCGTGTTGTTCCAGGTATTATACAAGGGAAATATACATCTCTCCATTTAAGCCAGGCGTAGTCAATTGATAAAAATCGATATCGGAAATACATTGATTCAAGAATGGCTTTTTTATTGTGTAAAATAATACCTGGAACAACACAAGGCATTCATCCTACTGGATTATATTTTCCTTCTGGCCAACTCCCTGATCTTTTCTTACATTTGTTTTCTAATCAAATAATTGAACTCCGCAATAGAACACTGCATGACTCCCTGTTGTATATTTTGTTTCATCTTAGCCAATGCTACAATGAGACTGGTTCTCTGGGTTGAGCTTCTTCCGATGTCGTAAATAAACTACCAAAGAAAGATGTAAAGCCCAAAATGTTTCTGCCAGTTGGTTCCGTTTTTCCATCTCATGGTTTATTTACGGTCTCACTCAACAGACTAACCAAAAGAGGGACTACCGGTACTCATACACCAATGATAAATTGACTCAAAAAAAACATTATAGTCAAATTTTGTCAAATATTTTATCCTGAATGTAACTTGCAATTAATAATAATAAACACCAATCAAGGAATCGATCATTGTCGATTACTACCAGCAATCAATAACCCACAACTCAGTTTCTTTATTGAATTTCGTTTATTACAAATAGCAATTGATACTGATTGTCATTGATTAATATTGACTATCGGCTTCTTGATTGACTATACCTGGGTTTAACCCTTTGCCTAATGGTTTGTTGGACAAAAAATAGTTTCAAGCTGGATATTGGCTAGATCACATGTAGCTTTAATCTGGTCAAAAAGCCATTTGCAACAGGACAGCTTGCCTTTCTTTGCACTGGCATCGTGTTTTACAACATCTTGGCTCGGGTGTGCACAGAAATCAAAATTTTGAGAAACCTACACCTATGTCTTTAGGCTTTTCGATTTTCGTATTTTTCCCCCTTCTTTTTTTCCTTTTCTTTTCTTTTTGCACCAGCGATTGACCTTCTTCTGGGCTTGCTTGCAGTTAAAAAACTTCTAAGAAAGCGTCATCGACACCGGTAACAATTTACCATGGAGTAGCCATGTGTAGTGGCAGGAAATTTTGCTCTGAGTTTTTCAGAAGAGGATGAAAGGCAAGGCTCGTCACGGCTGCTTACGACCCGCACCGGAGTCAAAGGGTTAAGTAGGGTAACAGGTATTTACCTAAGGGTACACATTACTTTTCCTTATTGCTATCTGTTTCTCTTGGCTAACATACTTTAACAAGGGAAA
>JAEMPF020031008.1:80581-83081 GCA_022496165.2 Catalaphyllia jardinei
ATAGTTGTATATTCTTATAGTTATTCATCAATTTAAGTGTTTTGTTTGTAAAAAAAAACAAATAAACATATTTAAAAGCAGTGGAAACATTTGTGAGTTGGTGACTAATATGTAAGAAATGAAGTTTTTGAAGATCACAACTCTCTTCCTACCCCCCTACCCCTACCCCACCCACCACCATCACCCAAACCCTTGATAACCCTTTCAAAAGATGCATCCTTTACAATCATTGTTTTAAGGTCCACAAATTTAATTTCAAAAGAACATAACAGATATGCAGCTCAGGAAATGTTTGGACCCTTCTCCTTCTTTTAAACTTTTTAATTGTCAGCTTGTCCTTCTCTTAACTGTCCTCAACATTTAATAACTTAATCTTCAATGGCACAAATTCTTCTCTTTTCCCTTCTTATTAGAAAAGAACATCAGCTTGCTTAATCACCTTTTTTTATAAGCTGCCTATTGCTCGATAATGACGGTGCCAAAATATTTATGGGCCACTAGACTTGCCTCAGACTACCTTTCACCTTCACATATCAGGCTGGAAATTTCAGCCCAGACAAAGGGTATAAAAACCTCATGAGATCGCAATCAAGTTTTAGCCTTGGCTTCCAGAAAATGTGCAGATGGAGTTTTTAATGGTACAACATGAGAGGGTTTTTATTTGAAACTGGGCTTAAAATTCACCTGTCCCAAAGCTGAGTTTCAGCCCAGGCTGAAACTCACCATGTAATCAGCCCCTTAGCACATGTGGTGGGAATTTGCCTTTGCATATTACCAATATCACTCCTTTTACTCTCAGGACAAGGGTGCTGATTACTAGTTATGCAAGGCTTTCCAGTGTTATACTATGAAACACCGTAAAATTCTGGTTATAAGCCCTGGACTTATACAACTTTGTAAGGGGTTTTGGGTGGGTTTATAAGCAGAGGGGCTTATATCTGGGAAGGCTTGTAAGTGGAATAAAAGAAAACATTTAGAAACGTGGCGGTTAAAAATGCATCATGACAACTTCACACCGCTTTAAGTGTGTACCCCAAATTCTGGGGTCATTGAGCATTCATATATTCACGCTATTGTTCTTACTCATCACTTATTCATAACGATATTCTGCCGACAACACGGCATGTTTCCGAAGAGCGCAAGCTCTTTGATGTTGGTGAGATATTTTTCTTTTATGAACAGAGAAGAAATAAAACCCTAGGGATTAAGATAATGTCTGCTTGATTGATTCTTCGCAATTTCAAACTTGAACCAGATATCTTTAATGACGAAGGGAGGTTTTTGTCAATTACCACAGATCGACCGGACACATTGGTCAATATTTACGCTCTCAGCGAAATTTTGGTTACAAGAATCGCGTTCGAATAAAGAATTTCTTGAAGGCCGTAAACAGCCTTGGGACTTTGAGAGTAAAGGTCGAAAATTCTCCATAATCGCTTTTCTGAGTCAACATTTCGATTAACAGAGGGTTTATTTTTCCAAAGCAAACACAGGAGTGCACGCGAATTAAACTTATGACCGCGTAGTACTTTTATCTTGGTACAAAGCAGCAGTTACAAAACTCGTTGCATGTAGCAATGCGAACATTTTTATTTGCTGATCTTTTCTTACCTTATTTCGTTTCTCGTTGCGTTTGCTTTAACATTCTCTGCGTAAAGTCTTTTCAACTGATGAAACAACTAAGGCAAGCAAATAATCGGGAAGCCTAGGTGCATCGAAGGTGACCAGCGTCATGGGACGTGACAAGACACGGCAATTGGTCAGTTGTAGACAGTTGACATGACAACCGGACAAAAATTGCGGTGTTCTTGATCAAAACAACAGCTGTGTTTACTTTCTAGAGTCCGGAGAATTACGTAAATGACTTACGTACGGGGCTAAACGTGGTTGCATGGAGGAAAATTATAAAACTCACTGAGTTTTTATTTAAAAATATAAAATAATACAAAAACTTAACAAGTTACACGCCGCGATTGTCGGAATTTCCACTTACGTGCGGGGCTAAACGTGGCTGCATGAAAGAAAGTTATAAAACTCGCTGAGTGTTTTCTAAAAAAATACAATCAAAGATTTTTAATTGAACTTTCTTTATTGAGGAAAGAAAGAAAATGTCATCAAATACATATTCTGGGAGGAACAGATAACACGAAACACGACACTGCTGCAAATAAAACTTGCTGGCGGCTTTGAATCGAACACTTAGTCGGCTTCAAAAAGAAAAGAATCCTAAATTAAATCTCTCCTTAGTGCTCCTCGAAGGCATCTAATAAAAAAGTTGTGGTTAAAGGAAATTAAAAGTTCAAATCCATGTGATCTGGGCACTCGTCACGCATCGGAACGTGTTCACGCATAAAGTAACTATGGCCGCCGCTCTACAAAAAAAATCTAATTTTGGCGTTCGTGACCAAGACAACTCGTTCAAGATCTCTTTTTAAAGCTCTTGATATGATCTGTATTCAAAACTACACAAGCTTAAGCTTACAAAATTTGAAAATACGTT
>JAEMPF020031008.1:88081-110581 GCA_022496165.2 Catalaphyllia jardinei
CAACCAAGAGTTCAGCAATTCAACGTACGACAAGGAGGCGGGGTTGTCCAAAGAAGACTCACACGTTATTGGCATCATGGTGCAGTCTGTCAAACTGAGGTCAGGTCATTACAAAGTAGCCTTACCTTGAGGGAACACTCCACCTAGCCTTCCGAACAACCGACCATTAGCGGTACACCACTTGAAGTTGTTACAGAGAAGGCTGCTTAAGGACCAAGAGCTTCATTTTAAGTATTCTGCATTCATCAACAACTTGCTAAATAGCCATTCCCATAAGGTGCCAAGAGACGGGCTAAACCATCCTGTTAGCATGGTGTGGTACCTACCGCACCATCCTGTCCTTAATGCGAACAAGCCAGGCAAAGTCTGTGTCCTTTTCGACTGCAGAGCGAAACACCAGGGAATATAACTGAACGACCAATTTCTTCAGGGACCAACCTAACAAACAACCTGGTTGGCATTCTGACGTGCTTCCGTTGGGAACCTGTTGCTCCATGACTGACGTGGAGGCAATGTTTCATTAAGTATGTGTCCGTCTTAATGATTGTGACACTCTTTGGTTCCTTTGGTGGCCAAACAATGACTTGAACAGTGAACCAGAAGAATATCAGATGTTGGTGCATCTCTTTGGGGCCACATCATCACCAAGCTGTGCTAACTTTGGTCTCCAGCAAACTGCAGAAGACAATCACCAAGAATTTAGCAAGGAAGCAGTTGACTGTGTCAAAGACAACTTCTATATTGACAACTGCCTCAAGTCGGTCCCATCCGAAACCAAGGCCATTGGTCTGATTAGTGAGCTCCACACACTACTCTCGAAGGCAGGGCTCTGCTTAACAAAATGGATCTCCAACTCCTGAAAGTTCATCAATTCTATTCCACTGTCAGAAAGAGCAGGATCCATGAAAGATCTTCTCCTTGATCAACTGCCAATTGAGTGAGCCTTGGGAGTCAGATGGGATGCCTGAGAACAGACTTCTATTTATTCTATCTGTGGTCAGCTCCATCTATGACCCATCAGGGTTTGCAGCTCCATTCATCCTGCCAGCGAACGCATTGCTTCAAGACCAATGTCGCAAAAACTCTTGGATGGGATGACCCCATATCGGACAAGGACCTTGCACTCCCCTACATGGGCAGTGGCGGATCCAGACCTTGAGCTAAGGGGGTGGGGGGGGGGGGGTGTTTGTGGTCTTGATTTACTTGCCCTGCTGGCCTTTTCCTCTTCAGTCATTTCTTCTTTTTTTACCCAAAATAAGAGGGGCCCCTCCCCTAGATCCACCACTGACGGGCTATATGGGTATGTGCAGCTCCAAAGGATATGGGTTTTCAGCCGTTTTCATCATAAATAGATTATCGTTTCAAGCTGATTTCAGCCATTTTGGTAATAGGTAAGTTCAAGTTTAAGTTCAAGTTTTTATTATTTTTACACTGTTTACAAAAGAGATACACCTTAATATAACATAGTTTACAATAATACAGAAATAAAAATACAAACAAGAGTTAGCTAGAAAAAAACACTATTTAATCGTGTACAGTGACCAAAGTAGCCAATAAGCTTTCGAGTTGGTCATTGTCATGTGTAAAAATAAGTTGGCGTTGGCCGCATGTTAAATATATAGGGTATGGTTTTTGCACTCAAGCCTTGTTGTGGGTGTGTTTTTAAGAAGCCACTTTTGTCATTATTAAAAAAGAAAGTCACCAAAAACCCTTCACAAATTTTGTTCACGTTAATTTAACATTGGTCTGAACTAGGGACTAACTGTAATGTGGGTCTGAAACAGGGTTTTCACTTAAGGGTCAGGTCATAAATAGGGTTTCCAATTTTTGGTGAAGTCATAAATAGGGTAAGGAATATGACAGATTTTGGTCATAAACAGGGTGAGGGTTTTGGGAATCGGGCTGCACATTCCCACCCAATTTTTCTGGGAGTACCCTTACAGGGGACCAGTCACTCTTGCATAAAGGAAAGCACCCCTTCATTTCTGTACTTTGACAGTAACAGTGCAGAATCTTACCGCATTGAAATTTGGCTACTGCACACTAAAAGTCTGAAGAATGTGTGTACCATGTCAAGAATACAAGCTTTTCCATTTCATGTAGGTAAGACTAGACTAACAGGAATACTATACATTTTGTTTTACTTTTTAAATACCCACATATCAACATTCTTGACATGCTAAGCCTGTCATGTAAAAACAACTGCGTTTAATTGCCAGGGCATCATCACCAAGATTACTGTTATCAAAAAGCCATGGAGTGATGTCATAAATTAAATTTGGAACTACAGACACGCTCACAGCACAATAATTACTTTGCTTTCTGGTCATTTCATTCTAAGAGATTATAGAGATAAAGCAAAAGGTTTCCCATTCAAAGGAAAGAATGTATAACTTCAAAAATTCAACCTTCATTGGCAAAAATATTACAGGCCTAAAGCCTGCTTTCTGAGATAAATTTCTTAGAGACGCAATCTGAAATAATGGGTAATATATCAGTGTCATCCCTATATATCCATTTCACTATAATCATTATCATGAACCCTAATACATTAATATGGCAAAAAGTTGCACAGGGCATGAACTACATGCATAAATACCACACCTACCCAGGTGGAAAATGTTTGTCATCAAAATTGATATCATCTGATACACATGCAGCCAATCAAGGCTACCTATCACTCTAGTTAATTAAAGTAAAGTGTTGCAACAAGAATGATATAGTGTTCAATAGAGCCATACCTGTTTATTTTTTTCATACAAGCTTTTTACTTCGATGAATGCCTCAGCAATTTTACCTTCGCCCCTCAAGGCCTGGACTAGTCCATACCTGGCTTTTTCATTGTGTGGATTCATCAACAGTGCTAAGGTTAGAAAAAGAAAATAAATCATCTACAAACTGTCTTTCTGACATGATATTTACACAAAAATTATGAATTTATTTCATGTGTCACAAGATCAGTAGTAGTTAACCTTACAATTGAGTAGTACTGTATCACAAAATAATATACAATAATGCATATGATATACATGTAACCATGATAATTTAAATTTTGCTCTGCATATTTTTTGAATAGAGTGTTCTTAGGATGAGCAAAACAATTCAGTCACTGTTTATTCATTTGTGACATAATGCACATGTATAATTATTGTACAAACTGCTCAACAAATCAGATTCATGGATTATTCCAGCAACATCCACACCCGCAACAGATGTATATGTTGTGCTGGACATTTTCATAAAAGGTAGTCAACGATTCTTGAAATGTGCACAAGAAAGGTGTCTAGACCTAAAACTAATTTTTTCCAGTCAATTTCAACCAAATCCTCAATTAATACTGACTTTAAAGAATGCCTCAGTATTGCATTGAATATCCCTACCACGTATGAGTTTCGCATCACTAGCAGTCATGCATATTAGCAACTGCATGCACAGATCTCAAGTCTGACAGGGTTACCTCTTACAGTTTCAATGGTTGGATATACAGCAGTAAGGCATTCAGGTGTTTCTGCAGTTTTGCTGGCATTTAATTTCCAGCATTGGGAGGAGTTTCTCCTCACCTCCACTAGACAAACTTTGTGCAGAAAATAGGGGAACAGTATCCAAAAGCAATTTGCATGAAGAGCATTTGTATAGGTGTGCCCAATTTTTATATTGAAGCCCCTTTTTGTTTTTTTTTAAGTTTCATAATATTGCCGTACTATTCGATCATTACTTGTGTTGTTAGAAAAGGAATAAAGAAAATGGTACATTTGTGTTTGACATAAGTGGATATGAAATGTCAGGCCAACCGAGGCACTTGCTGCCGTCATAAACACTCTAAATACCAAGGAAGTGAACTCAGTCATAAGTTTTTCATGGACATTGCCTAAGTCATATTTTTTTTCTGTCTATGGCCCTAAATGTTGATCCTTTAATAAGTATTATAATAATGTACTGTATTTAGTGATGTATTTGGCTGATAAGTGTGAGTACAAAAATTGACCTTGCTCCCAATGTGTGGCTTCATAGCTCAGTTAGTAGAGCATCGCACCGGTATTTCGCGGAGGTCATGGGTTCGAATCCTGTTGAAGCCCTGATTTTTTTTTCAGGCTTCCTCTCTCCAATTGCTTAAATTGGAAAATTTACTGCGAGGATCATAACTTCACTTGTATCTATAACCGCAGTTCAAATATGAATTATTTCAATTACACTTTACATCATTTCACTCCTTACAGGAGATATGAACTCATTAAAATTGACCTTGTTCCCAATGTGTGGCTTCATAGCTCAGTTGGTAGAGCATCACACCGGTATTTCGCAGAGGTCATGGGTTCGAATCCCGTTGAAGCCCTGATTTTTTTCAGGCTTCTTCTCTCCAATTGCTCAAATTGGAAAATTTACTGCGAGGATCATACTTCACTTGCAAAATGAATTTGTGGAACATGTAACTGTTTACACAGAATATTTTACCAAATACTTTTCATACAAAGGTCCGGTTTTTCCAGGAAACCTTTGCCACCGACCAGTTCCTAGCAAAGGGACTCCGGTGACGAAAATACCATGGAGCACTCTCCCTTAACAATTTTCAGATCCACAGCCTATAAAGCCACCCGATATACCAAATTTCTGTAAGACATTTATTTGATCTTCCATGAGGCTCACTAGAGGGGCTATTACAATTATTATTGGATTTGCTGCAAATCCATCATAGCCTCATGATTTCCGCATGAGCTAAAGGAGCCATCTGGAATACAAGCGACTCTCCAAATCCTGTTGGCAAGCTAAGGAGAAACAAATGTTTGAGCACTTTGAACTGTTCAGAGAACAGTTTTTCCACTCCAAAAACTTGAAAAGCGTTTTGCTCAGTCGACTTAAAACATGGCTTCCATGTCATGAACAAGACCTCACACAGGTTGTTTACCATTTACACGGAAAAACCGGTTGGTTGACAGTTGTGGTAAATGGGATGTGTCAAATCCCAAATCAAAATTTTCACGGGGATACGCTTGTTCCATTTGCATGACTTTTTCTCGGAAGATAGGATCAAAGGCAATCCAAGCCAAAGGCACAGAACTAGAAAAACTAACAAATGGAATACACAATTTCCATTCAGAAATTTTGTCTGGGAATTTTGGATGTATGCAAATATTAAGTTTCTGGAATCTCTTAGAGTTTGTTGTCACACAATGTTTGTACCAGAACTTTCTATTGTCACGCTACGAAACACTTTAAAACATTCCACTGAATGATGTAATTGTGTATAATGTTACATAAATAGTTATCTTAGAATTCCAAGAATATTCTAGAATTTAGTTAAATGTATATAAAGAGCCAGTAATAAGAGGTGGTTCTTGGTGGAGACTGAGCAAAAGGAAAAGCTACAGTTGGTGGTTGCTCTCGGCAGAGAACGAGTGGAAGAGCTATTTAATAGAGAGCTGTGGTTGTTTTTTGTACTCAGCAGTGGCCGAGTGGAGAAGCTATAAAGTGTTATTGTTGTTCTCTGCGGAGACGGAGTGGGAAAGCCATGAGGCTCTTTTTAAAGTCAAGTGGACCGTAAAGATACTTTTTTGGAGACACTGATATTTGTCATGAGTTCATGTCAGTGGCGACATAAGTTTAAGCAGTAGGCTAAGCTTAGTTATAGCAGCTTATCTAGTTCAGAAATCGCTCCTTTGTAAGTAATATTACGTATTGTTAAGTAAATAAGAGTTTCTTAGTTCATCTTTCTGCCGGTCAAGCAGTACCCTAAGAGAGGAGACAAAATTAATCTTTCCATTCACATTCCATCCAAAATTTCCAAACGTTTTGGGCAAATGGTAAACAACCACAGAGTATGAACGACCTCGGACGTCTAAGAACTAGGCTAAGCCCGACAGTGAAATGAATGCTCCTTTTCTCTTAAACGCGTATGGTAACCCACATTTTTGTAGCCTAGTTTTGGTGTACAAATTATTCACTTTAAGTTAAAAAAATAAGGAAAGAAATTGTTTGGAAGGAAAATAACTATAGCTAAAAGAGCGCACAAAGCTATGACACAAAGATTGTGAATTACAAAACAATGATTCAAGAAAGGTTTTACGCCAATGTCGTTTAGAACTGTTTAATTTTTCCATAGATTATATTGATTATACTGTACTACATTGTTCTTCTAGGTGCCCAGGACTTTCTACCTGGAATCAAGACTTTTTCAAAAAGTATTGCCTTAATAGCCTTTGCTTCCAGGTACATTTATGTCACTTTTAGAGGTGATGCATATGACTCATTGTTTCAGGAGAAGTACAAAATTTTTGTTTGACATGTAAAAAAACGACCTGGAATTAAGGAAACTCAAAAATATTTCCAAGAAATTACTGGAAACATATCAGCACATATTTTTTTTCAAAAATATTTGATTTTCCAGAAGTCACAAGAATTAGCTACTAAATTTTTAGAATAAAAACTAGCAATAAAAAAAAAAACAATGTTTCGATCTCTCTGAGATCATTTTCAAGTTGTAGAAAAAGCGAATGAAATATAGATCATTTTCACTGTCACGCAATAAAAAAATGAATCGAAAACCATTCAGTGGAAAAAGTCAAGAAATTGTGATCTTATTGGATATAAATAAACAAGACACTTCTCCAAGTTTTACGTCTGTGCGTTTTCCCAAACGACAGATATTTGTGGAAATTTTTGCACAAATTTACAGAGCTCAGCATGGAAATGCCATGTTGATGCACATCAGACGTGCACCAATATGGCACCCAGAATATAGTGTAAACATCTGGAAGTTACTTTGGCTATCTAGGCGAATGATTATCTGTACTTCACAAATAAGAATTTACATAAGCACTTTTCCTAATGCTCTAACCTCTAAGAAAGCTACAAATCATGAGATAAGTATATGTTTTTTGACAAATGCAATTGTACCTTTGTGTCACGCACCGCCATAACTCTGAAATTCAAAATGCTCTGGTTTCCAAAAGAAGCATGCTACTGAGCTGTAAAATTGTAAACAGATATAAATATACTGTCTCTTATGCCTGATGAGGAGGATAAAAACTTTGGTGGTGCTTTAGTTTTGGATTTTAGAAAGCAATGACATCACATGAAAACGATCTACACACATACAAGTACAAACCATGTCCAACGATAAAATACGTAAATACAAGCGCAAAATTCAAGTGTTAAGATAATAAAATACTATAAAAAAATACTATATAAATAACTTTGCACTGATTGAATCTGACTGTTTGTTCAAAGTTGGTTTAAGCTCCTTTATTAAGAGCATTTCATAGATCAGGCAGTCGAATCTACTTTGGCACTTTCTCAAGATCTTAAAATCACGATATATGTCACTTGGGACTGTTCCATGTTGCTCTTTAATGTGATTCCCGATTGAAGACAGCCGTTTATAAAGGAGCTTAAACCGACTTGTATTTACATATACTTATATGTGTGTATTTCAATCACTTTTTCTACAACTTGAAAATGATCTCAGAGAGATCGAAACGTCGTTTTTTATCGCTAGTTTTTATTCTGAAATGTGTTTCAAAAAAACTACTTTTAATAAATTGTTGGACAACCTTTATAAATACATAGGTACTTACTTAAATGAACATTAAATTTTGAGTTGCAATAGTACTGAATATTCAATATTTTCGTAGTACAAATTAACATATACCCTAGTATGTGCTCAAATGCAATTTACATGTACAAATCATAAAAAATCAAATTAGACTCCACTCAGCAATTCACTTGTCACCCCACTCCCCATAGTACCTGAATCACAGTCTGAATGAGCCTTATGAAAACTCCCCTGCAAGAGAGAAATTTGTAAACTTTAATCATATCTTTAATTACCAAATTGAAAACATTTTCATAAAAAATACTCTGCAACTACCTGTAGCTTAAGACAACTATAGGAGAAAGAATGGGAGTTGGACAGAATAAGAAAGACTCTAGAAACACAATCATTGGCAAGACTTAAACGCTTTTTCAAGTTCTCCCAAGCTTTCACAAATGTTAACATAACTTGCAGAGAAATTTGTTTTAATTTAATTTCTTTTTTCCTCGTCTAACATTGTAAATTCTCTTTTCCTGAACAATCGATATCTGTGCCCCAGGAAAACCAAAACAAATTGCCCAAATATGTACCTTTTAATGCCGTGATCATTTTAACCCGTTTGACACCCAGAACTATGCACAGACTGCATGGTCATGCTCTTTGTACCACTTGTGATGTCATCAAATTATATGTCACCACATATTCTTGATATTAAGCAGATAGTAGAGCTAGGATAGATCTATTTCCACAACAGTTGGTTTTGGATATCAGTGGTGTAATGACATAACAAATTCAAAAACATCAGTTTTGGCAACAAAATGGTGGTAAAAGGCCCATTATTCCCATAACTGATCAAGGTCCCATTTCCAGGCTTTGCCCATAATTAACACAAAACTTTTTATGGCAGCCAGAAAGAATATGACAAGCTAAAGGTAGTGAGAGTAAAAAGGCACAGAAAAAGGAAAGGAAAGGTGCAAGGAAAAAAATTTGGAACTGACAATCGCAAAATAAAACAGAAGTCCAAATTTTAGCTTAAACACATGCACGCAATTAAAATATTGCACATTTATGTAACTAATCTTCAGGAAATCTACCTTTTTGTTAAAAAAATAGCTTTTTCAGCAAAACTAGGGCCCATTTAGCATCATGGCACCCAAAAACTGATTATCAGGGCTTCTGTGGGAAAGCCAAGTCATAAAGTGCAGCCCGTTAGTTGTTGTCATAATTGGTCACCAAAAGCCATAGTCATTCCTAGCATGGAGTGGGGAAACTGGGGATGAGAATGTGACAGCATGCCTGGTTGATTGTCACTTGAAGTTCAAGGGACAGACAAGAGGGCCCGTCTTTCTTCTTTCACATTTCTTGACCCGTTCTCATGATCAGCAAAATCAATATCAGTTGTCGGTAGAAATAAAATAAAGTTTACTTTTTAAATTTAAAAATAGCAGGAAAAAGAAAACTCAACATGCAAAGCCCAGGTGTTGAACCCAGCACACTTGATTCATAATACATTCACTTGACCACCACAACATCAAAGTACCAGCTGAGTAACACGCACTTTATTAACCATATATACTTCAAGCCCTAACTATACAAGCAAACTTTAAAACAGGATGAAACTACCAGTTTATGTACGAGCACTCAGCATAAGTGACTTAACCATATAGTGTGCTTACTTTCTCTCAGTCATTTAATTTAAATAAAAAGTCACTTGAAGTGGTACTATGATCAAATTTTTACCCCTTAATTTTTGGAGTGTATCACATGGAACTCCATGAAAGAATAAAAACGCTGTTTACTGTTTGCAAATATCTGCAATAGTTCCTGAGATATTTAAGTTTGAAAAATGGGAAAAATATGCAAATGAGATGACTGACGACATCATATACTCAACCCAATATTATATTGAGTATCTCTGTAATGTAAAGAGATATTTGAAAATAGTAAACAGCATTTTTCTTCTCATGCAGTTTACGACTTGCGTTTTTGGCATTCCGAAAGCTCATCCGCAGTCACGCTGTTACTCCACGCTGATTGGATGATGGTAAAGAATACATCCAATCAGCGTGGAGCAAACAGCGTGACTGTTACTCTTAGCACACGAAATCCCAGCCGGAGATGCTGGTCGCGTCGAAAGCTGTATTTCTGGAAAATTATTTGGCACTTAGCACTTGGATTTTATACGGATCTTCGATTTGGAAGCCGGGCAATTCAAATTTCTGGGTGAAAATGCTTTCCACCCTTGACTCCTTCTTATATTAAACGCGCAGTAAGAGTCAACGCAAAACCCACTGAATCGCTCAAACTCACTATTTTGTAACGAGCAAACAGTTAAAGTGGAAAACATAATTAAAAATACTTGGGACAGCTTGAGAGTTAGTTCAGACAAAACATACGCAGAATTACGTAGCATGCAAATGACGAGTGTCGTGAATCTCGCATGTAAACAATAAATAACCTATTTGACATTTACATTTGCATTTATAAATTTTCGCCACTCAACTTGGGAGAAGTTTCACATGCGTTATATCTTTTGATCTTTCCACAACTAGAAATAAATCAGTAATGAACCATGCGATAAAATAACATTTCTGAAAAAAAAAGAGAGAGAGACAGAGTAAAAGTGTTATTTATGGGAGATAACATTGTAAGGTGATTGCATGACAATAGGTAACTTATGAAATCGAATGTTATCTCGTTTCTAACGCAAAAAAGCAGTTTTTCTTGTCAGTCTGCATTTTAAACTCAGTCTGCATTTTGTACCTGGTCTGCAGTCTGCATTTTGTACCTGGTCTGCAGTTTGCAGTCTGCATTTTGTACCTGGTCTGCAGTCTGCATTTTGTACCCGGTCTGCAGTCTGCATTATGTACCCGGTCTGCAGTCTGCATTTTGTACCCGGTCTGCAGTCTGCATTTTGTACCCGGTCTGCAGTCTGCATTTTGTACCCGGTCTGCAGTCTGCAGTCTGCATTTTGTACCCGGTCTGCAGTCTGCAGTCTGCATTTTGTACCCGGTCTGCAGTCTGCATTTTGTACTGACCGAATTGTGTATCCTTGCCAAAAAGACCTGGGACCAACTCTACTGAACATGGCGGCCATCCCTCGACCTTGGATGCGTAACTAGTTTTTTTCTTTATAATTAGTGAAATTACAAAATATGGGGTGGGCCATAGGGTAGGCCATAGGGTAGGCCACGGGGTGGGCCATGGCCTAGCCCAGGTTTTGTATGCACCCCGTTTCAGGGCAAAACTTTGCAGCGAACAGTTTTTCATGTTTTATTATTACTAGCCCTCAGTTAAAAGAAAAGTACCTTCCATTTGAACCTCTCAACCAAACGCTAAGATGATGTTTCTGTTTGGCAAGAATCACCAAATAATTTACAACAAATGCATCTTTCCAAGCGACCAGCATCTGCAGCCGATGGAGCAACAAATTTGCTCCATGCTGATTGGATGCATCCTTTGGCATCATCCAATCGGCGCGGAGTAACAACGTGACTGCGGACGAGCTTTCAGAATGTCACAAACAGTAAGTCAGCGTAAAACGATTTTTAAGGAGCATTAAAAAGCAGTTTCGTCAGTTTAACGAAGGAGCATTTCATTGAATAACAAAATTAAACAGCCTGGTACAATATATTTTTTTGTCATAAGTTAATCGTGACGTGATGCGGTCGTGGTCAACGGCCGTGTATAGTGGATGGAAGGTTTTTGCACGAGTGAACAGTTCATTGTTCGTCAACCTCGGTACGTTTTTTAAAGCAGAAACGTTTTTAAGCCCATTCGCCTTTGGCAAAATACTATAATCTAGACAGCTTGTTTTCATAATTATGCTTTTTTTGTGAATTCTGTGCGGGACAATCAGAAGAGTCAATATACTTTTGCCGAGTACAAACACGGTTGAAAGAATTCTACACTCGGTCGCACACAACACAGTAGATCAACAAAGCGTTTGCTTCGCAGCCACTTCGCACGTCAAGTTGTTTTGCTAGTATTCTTACTGGTTATCTGCACTGCTGCTGCGGTAAAACTTGTCCCTGAATCGTTGAGATTTAAAAGTTCACCCGAACTTCCGTGATTTCGCATCACAAGAACTTCTTGAAGTTTCATAATTCAAAAATGAAGCGCAACATTTTAAGTTTACTGACTCCTTGTGATCGCTCGTTTGTTAAATAAAGCCGCTTTTGATAGGATTCCGAACAGTGATTTTCAGCTATCTCGTTATTGATGATCATGTCTTAATCTCACCACTGGTACTTGCAGTGCACTTGCGAGAAATGAGTAATGACTCAAATAAAACGAGACGCGTCTCAAGAGAAACGCGAAGCGTCTCGAGAGAAGAAGGCAGTACCTTACATTTGAGCGGTACTGTATACCGATTCGCTTACATACTTTACAGCATAAGATTCTAGAACTTTCCAACACTACTAAAATTAATAAAGTATCATTACAATATTAAACTATTTACAGCAACATACGTAAATGAATAAAGTAAACTGCTTAATCATGGTGATGCGATACTAATTAAATATACAAGAAGACTCCAGATTAAATTAGCATATTCGTGAATCTTCCAAGTCATGCAATAATTTTTTGTAACATTGGTCTTAGTAACGGTTATCAGCTACAGACATTAAGGCTGAGGCTGATAGCCCCTACCTCAACCTTGAGTATTCTGGATTAAATCACAAAAGCCTCATCCAAAAATTTGTTTAGTATCAAACCCAAAATACAATGTTTGACTGCATTTCTAAACAGTAAGAAGACAGTTGAAAATACAACATACAGCAGAGTACTTTTGACAAACAAGCTTCAAGGTGTTTCAAATGTGCTTGAATGTAAATATCGACATATCTTCTCAATCAAAATTAAACCTAATTAAGGAGGACACAGAGAAGCAAAATCATAAAATCTATACGCTAATTAAGATCAGATATTCAAACACTGTCACGGTCATGATTTTCTTTGTTTAAACTTGATGAATTATTAATGAGTTTGAGAACCAAACTTCTTTTTTCCCTCCATGTAAATTATGTAATATTGTAACAAACTAATTAGTAACTTAGCTGTAGTGGGGAGGCCAACTCAAAAATTACTGACATTGTTTTCATAATCCTGTCATATATATGAAGCAAGTTATTTGTCCGATTGACTCAGAGAAAATGATAGTAGGAAAAGGTCTGTAATGCATGTGCAGCCATTACATTAACAAACATTTACCTAATGAACTAAGTTCCTGAGAGCTTCAACATGTATTGCAAAATTCTCCAAAATTATCAAAATTATCAAAGCTCTTTTTACAGGAATTATGCCCCAAATATATTCAGAAAAGTAGTAATACAAAAACAGATAATTTCAGATCATTTATTTACATTTTCATTCCTTTTTTAAAGTTTTACCAGCAGGCCTATAAATTGCAGAGATTCAGACATCATTATGATTAAAAAATGATGCTTAACAACCACTTTGACAAAGTGTACTACTTCTTTGTGAATTATTGCAGCAAAGGTGTAACACAAATTTACACAGACTTAATTACAGTATACAGGACTATTAACTGGCTGAGTTTGCTACAAAAATGTTATCTGGTAGAAATCTGACTGACTCTCACCTCTTGCCAACAGTGAGTGACAAGTTGCTGAAGGCAAATTAATCATTCACGGATATTTGTCCAGATGAAGTCAAGGTAAATATCAGGGGTCGAAATGTTCACAGATTGCTAGGTTACTTGTGGGTGGTGACACGCAGAATATTTTTTCATTTGTCTCCACCAACATCTAACTATTACTAGTAGTAATCGTAGATTAAAGAGTCCATTTGAGTATTGCTAGCAGATCTAGTAGAATTACGTCCGAATCACAGTTTTGATGCTTTGATGCTTGCAAGCTCAAACACAGAAAGAAGGCCATTCGACTGCTGTACAATAAACTGAACCCACTTTATTGCTTGAATCAAGGTTCTTATATACATAATGGTATACCTGCCAACTTTTTTTCAGTGAAATGCGTGAGATTTTTCATCTCCACAGAACCTCAGTTTCCGAAGATTTACTGATGGCTTCCAAAGATTTCCAAAAATTGCCGAAGACTTCCGAAGATCACGGAAGATTTCCGACGACTTCTGAAGATTGCCGAAGAATTCCCGACGACTTCCAAAGATAACTAAGGATGTAGAAAGATTTTAGAAGACTTCAAAACAGGACTCACCAACTGTTTTTCGCTGAAAACAATAATTGAATTTTTATTTAATCTGTTTTTCAGCAATTACACTCGCTATTGTCAGATACGCGTGAGAAATTGGTCAGAATGCGTGAGATCACAATTTTAGATCCGCAGGCGTGAGACTCATGCATAATGCGTGAGAGTTGGCAGGTATATAATGGTAGCTAACTTATGCATTTTACAAAATACAGAGGGTAATAGAGTTTTCCTTTGGCATAAACAGCTTAATTACGCCATTACTGCAGTTTTACAGATATGGGTGAACACTTACATAATCCTGCTGAACTACGAACTAATCAGAGCAGAATCCCATGCTAATCTTGTTGTTGGAAGGAACTAGTGTTCCTACATGTTTTAAGACAGAAAGCACAAACTAGTTTTCTATATTCCACATGACACGCAATACGGATATTTGCACGGATACTTTAGCAACAAAGGTTTACACATAGATCATATTTCCGGCTGTAATTATGTAATCCAACCTTACCCCATGAGACGTGATGAGCATGGAAATCACATAATTCGCCCCCTGGAGGATTTCGCCCCAAAGAATTTTTTTTTTTTGGGGGGGGGGGCGGGGGTCCAAATTGGTGTCCACAGGTCTCAAATGTTTATGCATTACACGATTACAACTGCGTTCTGTCGAATGCATCAATATTAATTTAATGTCTACCTTGAATTTTGAAAACCAGGTTGCCTGAAATCTTAAGTCAAGTCCAGCTCATTGCAGGCAATCTTTCAAAACATATGCTTCAAGCCAAACACTTTTAAAATCTGAATGTTGTGCCGCGTAGCACTATGAACACAAATGATGTAACAGAGAATTAACTCTGAAGTGTAAATTTTAGTGCTAATTTAACCCATGAAATAACCCACTGGGCGTTAGTCCTAGTAAAGGGAATCAGGGAACCACACGAGGTAAAGAAAAAAACCTTTTGACCTCGGTGGGAATCGAACCCACGACCTCCGGAATAGATCTACCGTTACTCTGCCGACTGAGCTACGAGGTCGGACAGAGAAAGTCGGGGTCGATTAGTTAATTCTCTGTTACATCATTTGTGTTCATAGTGCTACGTGGCACAACATTCATATGTACCCTTACTTTCTCTTCGCCGCCATTCACCATCTAAATCGACCCCGACTTTCTCTGTCCGACCTTGTAGCTCAGTCGGCAGAGTAACGGTAGATCTATTCCGGAGGTCGTGGGTTCGATTCCCACCGAGGTCAAAAGATTTTTTCTTTACCTCGTGTGGTTCCCTGATTCCCTTTTCTAGGGCTAACGCCCAGTGGGTTATTCATGGGTTAAATTAGCACTAAAATTTACACTTCAGAGTTAATTCTCTGGTACATCACTTTTAAAATCTCCCTCTTTAGGACTAACCACCCTCAGCTCTTCACCATGGGCTCCAAACAACTTTCTGGAATTGACAGAAATAATGCACTGCAAATTCCACAAAAACTGGGAGGGGGGAAACAGGCCAGCCCATACCCCAGTTGAGCCAGCTAACTTCTCTTGAGGGGGACTTCCATCAACCTAAGTGTCTTGTTGTTGCACGGACACAGGGCTATCAGCTGGTTTGCATTTGGGGTAGCTTGATTACATTACAGGGGGGCAGTTGTTTTAAAGAGCATGCTGTGTGTTAGACTGGGTTTGAAGAGCTTTTGTACCCAGCCTTATCCCTGTCTTTCAAAGCTTACTGTCTCCTCAAATTGACGGGAGTTTGTGCCTACATGTAGCTGAGTGTTGTGTTATTGCACAGACACAGGGCTATTCTCTAGTATGCCTGTAAGGTAGCCTGGTTAAACTGCAGGGGGTGGGGTTGTTTTGTGACGCTAACACTAAAATTGTCCCTTAAAATGCCTATTTTCCAGACTAATGAGGTAAGCTTCACGTTTGTTACCTTCAAGACAGGCTTTTCATTCAAATGGAAGCTCGCATATTCAAATATTTGTTTTTTTGAGGTGAGATTTAACATTTCCAGTAAGATGTGGCATTAAATTACCAATCAGTGTGAGAGACTTACATCTATTAGTAGCCCAGTTTTCAAAAAAAAGGTATATGTATTTTCACTACAACCTCAGGAGGTCATCTTTCCATCTTTCCATTTCTCATTCAACTTGAATTCTCCAGCCTACAAGTATGCTGCGGGTACAAGAGTAACCAAGATTCTTGTACATAAAAGTGATGGTGGAAGTGGTGGTCTGGCACATCATATCTGAGAAGCGAAGGCCAAAAGGAGGAGCAGTGTTGAAGTAGAGGTAATCATGGTACTGGTAACCCAAGAGATGATAGCAGCAAGGATCAATATGCAACTGGGGGTAAGCTTGACACAGATCATTCTTGAACAAATGACAACACTGGCCTTTTTTACTGATGATATCGAGCAAAGCATCCAGGCCGAAGACAGAACGGTTCATAAAGGGAAGTGTCACATGCAATACCACAGTTGACAGATTTTCCAGGAGGGTAACTGAGGTCAATGATGGCATGGCATTTGCCAGTGCGGCTGTGAACAGTTTGAAGAGGAGAGATCAACATGTCGAAGCAGAGACGATTGGTAACAAAAGGACCACAGGTGGCACTAAAGTTCACATTCAGAGCTAAGAAAGCTGTCTATGACTGTTGGATTGGACCTGGCAGAACCATGATTCTGGGTAGACTGGACAGGCAGAATACTGGTGGTAATCTGACCAGCCAGCCAAACTCAAGGAAGTCACAGAGATTTGTCAGGATAATCGTGAAGACAGCAGCGCCATTAGGGAATTTTGAGGTTCAATAGGACTGGAAGACAAAGCATGAAGGCATTGGGGCAGGAAGAATTCTGAAGCTGGGAATGGAGAGCAATTAAACGCGAGGTAAGTGATGACTTCAAAGGAAAAAGATGAGGGTGACAGGGTTCCGTTGAGCTGGTAGTCAATGTGGAGGGAAGGCAGGAAGAAGCAGGGGTGGACTTGCGGTTACAGGTAGACAGGCCTGGGGCTGTGGGTCCCTGCAGCAAGCTGGTGCTAGAAACTTGTGCTCAAGGCAAGCAAAGGCTTAATGGTCGGAATATTTGCACATGGCGCAGACGTGCTGCTTGGAGCAATCGCCTGACAAGCAGTTGTTACACCAAGACCATTCATCACAAATCACAAGCTCTTCAGTTTCTTTTTGAAGCTGAAGAGCAGCCAGTGAAGGGGTTGGACTTGCTACGAGCTTCAGGCCAGAAAGATGGGGCAGTGTTTCTATGACGGCTGGTCCTGTGAAAGGTTGTGGAAATGCTGATCCTCCTGCTGTCAAAGGAGTAACGTTTGTAGTCCAACTTTTAAGGACTGCACCAGACTCTGACGGCATGGATTTCTTGTCCCTGTGAACTTTCCCAGTGAAGGCCATCGATGGAGACTCTTGAGATAAGTTAAACAATGTGTTCTCGTCAATAAATGGCAGCGTATCCCACTCAAAATCTGAGCTAAGATAACACCAGCTGTTGCGTGTAGAACAAGAATCTAAACTCATGGCAAATAGCACTGTTGGCGACAAATGGAGCAAGGATGAGACAGAAATAAGGATAAATCAGTCTAAACAAAAGCAAACTCCAATGAGAACCTAGCACACAAAGCTATCTGGCTGACCACCTGGGGAAGCGAACACTGAGCACTCCCTTGTTATAAATTAACCTCAGGTGTTTCAAAATTCTCTTGCATGTGTACTTCTTCAACTTCCGCTTCCTTAGCAAAATGTTTACGCATTATAAAATGATATTGCAAACTGAAGTACTGAACTCAATCACACTTGAACGGCAAAGAAACATGGAAGAATAAGGTAAGTCACATTTGCTGTCTTTGTCATGTGCACTGCAAAGTTTGCATCATCTTGCTTTTATTGATTAGAATCTGGTGACTACTGTGCGAGAACTGCACCAGTGAGCACAACTGCAAATCAATAAATTCTGAATTACTACAGATTTTCTTGCCTGTCACCAGCAACAGCAATATTTTCTTCCTGTCACTTCCTAAAATACCTGAAATTGACAGGTAAGCGGGCAGGATTTCGACCCCTGAATATTCACCAACATTGCTTCACTGAAGCTGAGGGAAATAACCATTTTTAATAAGTAAGATTTTCAGAGGTGTGAATATCAAATGAACTCCACAATATAACGGACAATTAAACAGGGGAATAATTCAACCTTGAATTTTTCATACAGGGGCATGGGGTTGCCGATATCTATCATTAGTTGCATACGTGAACATAATTCTACAATGACCTCTGACTTTTATTCACATACCATTTTCACATAACATGCTGCTCTGTTGGTTAAATACTTTGAACGATTCTCTTTCTCCTCTTTGGGAAGGCATTCAAGAGCAGATGTATACTGCTGGCAGGCATTATCAAATTTCCCATCTTGAAATTCTACCTTTCCTCTCTTATTGTGGTTTTCAGCCTCTTCAATGGCACTCTATGTGACAAAGAGCAGAAACAAGAACTTTTAGGCACTTTAACCATCAAAAGGACAAGCAGGTAATTTCAGCAATTTTCATTTTATTAATGATATTATTTATAGTGTCATAAAATCATATTTTAGTAGTTCATGAATGCATAGATCTCAAGTAAAGTAAAAATAGATGGCAAAATGACAATTCCGTTTCAAATATATTCCTAACAATATATAAATTAGCAGGTATTTCCTTACATTTCTAATTTTTCCAAAAGAAAACATTCCACATAAGAATGCTTGGAATTGTGCTTGGGAGGGAGGTACTCCCAGAAAAATTGGTTGGGGGTGTACAGCTTACCCTATTTATGACAAAAATCTGCAATTTTCCCTACCACATTTATGACCAGATAGGTAATTTGATATCCTAATTTATGACTGCTGTAGCTGAACAGTTAAGCTGCACTAAATATAACTTATGAAGGGCTTTTGTTCATGGTCTTATCAATGATGATGAAAAAGTAGCTCATCAAATTGCCACCCTTTTGACATACTAAAGGAGAGTGTGCGCATGTGACGTAATCAAATTCTCAAATCTAAAACTTAAGACCCACTAAAGGTTGCTTTCCTCATTAGGCATAAGAGGTACTAAATTTATATCTGTTTACAGCTTTCCAGCGCATTTTGAATTTTGAAATTATGCGGTGTGTGACACAAAGTTAAGATCATGTTTGCTGAAAAATATCCACTTATCTTGTGATTTTTAGCCATTTTAGGGGTTTAAGTACTAGGAAAAGTGCTTGTGTGTTGCGAGTTCGAATGTTCTTAGTGGTGGGTAGTTTGTAGTCCAAACAGAACACAGGGATGTCGGAAAACACAACAAGGATATTTATTCCACACGAACGCAAGTAATTCCTCATAAGACTCCACAACAAGCACACGGCCTCTGCCTAGATATCCACGTAATCTCTCTATTACACTTTAACAAACACGACCTCCGTTGATACTTTACAAAGCCTCCAAGCTTTACACATGACCTTCGTCACACTTCAGTAAACACTATTGGCTCACGAGATTATTCTCTTAACACTCCTGGGGAAAAAACCATCTTAACACTACACCGATTCTCTTATATACTTTACGGCAAAAGATTCTAGAACTTTCTGGCCCTACTAAATAAAGAAACATTACAATATGAAGCTATTTACAGTAACATACGCAAACGGCTTAAAATAGAATTACTGAGTCATGATGATACAGCACTAATTAAATATGCTAGAAGATTCAAGACGAAATTAGCATATTTGTGAATCTTCATGTAAGTTATGCAACAATTTTTCTTAACATTGTGTAAATGCTTTTTGGCTCGGTTTAGATAATTGTTCGACTAGATAGGCAAAGTACATTCCAGATGTTTACACCATTTACCAGCCACCTTATCGGAGGAAAAGGAGGTCCTCCAACATGGCAGCTCCATATTTGTGTGGAACATTTTGACAAATATCTAAACTTTGGGACAATGCACACACCTTAAACTTGGAGAACTGTTTTCTTTACTTACTCTCTATAATATCACAATCTCTTGACTTTATGCACTGCATAGGTTTTAACTTGAAATATATTTATTATTTTCCAAGTTGTTGTGGTGGGACAATTTCTCTCCATCAACTCCTTCACTTCCTGTTAGACATTTGATTTTTGAAAGCCGGGGGAACTCCCATATGACAAGGCAAGGCATGCTTGTCAGAACATTCAACTTAACTCCTAAAGGGGACTAATGTGGATGTTGCTTGACCTTCATTAGACCCCTAAGAGATACCACTTAAATAGGAAAAGGTTCGATTACTAGCAACTGTTCAAGAAAGGATCCTGCACACACTTGACCCGATTTGCATACTCAAGAGATCAGCGAAAATCAAGCCTGAAAACAGAAATTAAATTAAAGCATTCTTTTATTAGAATGCAACCTGAAGGATAATTTGACAGCTAGAAATGGTGACATATTTTACCATCAACATCCTAATAAGTGAGACCAGAATCCTTGATTTGTACAAAACACAGAAAGCATCTGGGCTGACCTTTTCATATTCAGTCGCTCGCAGCTTGTCAAATTAGTTATTTTTGAGTGGTAGCAAGCATAGCGATTTTTTTCATTATAAGGAAAATACTTATGGTTCTTCCTTAGAGCTCAATTCAAGGAAAGTCTGTTTTTTTCCCTCACATTACTATGTGATATCGTGTGAAAGCAATCAATATAAATGAATGATTTAAGGCTTCAGACAATTTATTAGTACAAGAAACAGAAAGACAAACACTACCTTTCGGTAAATGGTTTCTTGACAGAAAAAGGAGAAACAATGAATAAAAATATTCAGCTGCCAGCACTAGGATTCAAGCTTCCAGTGTCTCACACGCAGTGAGCCAGCGCTTACCACACTGCTACTTGTGCATCAGTTAAACCGAAGGGGAAAAGAATTAATCAATCATATACATACGTACAGCAGGCTCAAGTGATTCTCAAGTCTCACACATCACTTTTGACCAGACAAAGATTAATGATCTTCCCGATTTTGACTACAGCACAAGGAAGACATGTACATACACATGTAATGAAAAACATGAAGACAGGCCTGAGTGACAAAACAAACGGATTCTTAATGTTGAACTGTTTCATTTTGCAAATAAAACAATTAATTATGTAGCCTTAATGAAATAATACAAATACAAGTTTCCCTTAAGTAGTTCTTCATTTGCTTTTGTTTTTCCTGTAATACGTTTCTTTTAAACTAAGACTAGCAGATTTCATTTATTTTATTGTTCCTGGCCCACCTCGATTAGCTTTTGCTACCTGCGGTGCCAGGTGTGTCACTAATGTATTGAGCAGAATGTAATAAAGTCTACATTCCTGAATGGAATAAGGCTTTATATGCTTATTCGAAAGCTAGACTGCCCTCACACATCACCAGTAGTTCCTTAATGTTTGAAAAGAGTAAGTGACATCTCTCATCTGATGGTTAAATGCTCGGAGTTATTGGCTGCATAAGCTACTCTTAAATCCAAGGGTAAATAAAGCAATGTATGTATGTAATGTATGCATGAGCAATGCCTTATAACACCCTTTCATAATTTATTTTCCAAGTTCAGCTTCTGCTAAAGAATGGGCTATATCTCACCCAAGTGAAAGCAAATCTTGAGGTTAGGTCGGCACAGTTTTGCCACAATGTGACCCAGTGTGGTCACCAAGTACAAGATCAAAGTGTGACAATATTTTGTTTGTTTATACATGAAGTGTGTAGCCTGGATGACAGTGTGTTGAGTTTATTAAAGCTGTGTTCATGCATCAAGTGGTTGTTCTTCACTGTCTTCATTAAATTCACCCGGCATTTCTGACGTTACATGGCATGGCATCAGGAGTAAATTTTCTTACCTGCGTGATCACCACTTGTTTATCAGTGTGTATTTTTCTTGTTTCTCTCAAGAGTATGCCTTGCAGTGAGGGAGAGTCAAGCGAAGCAACTCCCGCTGTTCCTGCTGTTTTACAGAATGTACCATATATTTTCTTCGAAGCTTGAAACTAAAGGAAATATGGCAAGAAACTGGAAGTGTTTTCAGAGAGTGTGGTCTAATTATGAAATAGCATCTCTCGCAAGCAAAAGAGGAGAGGACACTGACATTGCCCACACGCTAGGGTGCTGATGCATTGGAGATTGTAAATGGTTTGAATTTCACCAATAATGAGGAGCGCAAGGACATTGATGTGATCCTGGAAAAATCAGAGGCGTTTTGTGTCAGTGAAACTAACAAAATCTATGAACGATATCAGTTCAGCAAGTGGGATCAGGAGTCAGGTGAGCCCATTGATTTATATGTTGCTTCACTTCGCATTTTGGAGAAGACGTGTAATTATGGCTAACTTTCGGATAGTCTCATTCACCACAGAATATTTGTTGGAATTAGGGACAATGACAAACGTAAGCAACTATTACAGGTGGCAAAACTCACACTGACTAAGTACATCAGTATTTGTCAGTCTAATGAAGCAACAGTGGCACAGCTTCATGCAATAGAGAATCAGGAAGACCTCAAATTTGTTGCTAACAACAATCAAATTTTCAAGTCTCCAGAAGATAAAAAACCCAACGTAAAGGTGGTAAGGCTGTAATATGTTGTAAATTTTGTGGTAAGCATGTGAGAAGTAGAGAAGAATGTTCCACATTGGGAAAATGTTGTAGCAAATGTGGAGAAAAGAACCACTTTGCAGTTAAGTGTACAAAGCCCTTAAAGTCTACAGAGCCTCCAAAACAAAAAAAAGAGAAAACCAGTTCATAAAATGCAAGAA